>JAJOZX010006419.1:25000-40000 GCA_023014485.1 Bathynomus jamesi | reverse complement strand
AATCCATTTCTGTAACACCCGTGATTTGTATGGCTGCCATCGCTCTTCTTTTAAGATTCTTCTGATACTGGTCCTCGATACATCTGTTTCCAAGACATTCGGCAGGTAGATTTATGTGGGCTGAGTGCAAATTTCTCGAGAATACCCTTTCGTCTTTCGATAAAGTCGTCAACTTCACCTAACCCTCACAAATCTAAGTTCGAGAAAAAGAAAAAAAAGGTTTATTCCAAGCGATTCCACTTACAAAAAAGAGCGATGGCATCCATATAAATTACGGGTGTTACAGAAATTTATTGAGGATGACCCGGACAGAAGAGCTGAGTTCTGCGAATGGAGGTTTGAACAATATGAGAGTGATCCTGATTTTCCGAGCAAAATTCTGTCCTCAGATAAAGCTAATTTTTATGTTTGAGGAGAAGTGAACAAACAAAACTATCGATATTACTCTCCAGAAAATCTCCATTGGATGGATGCCAGCTAAGAAGAGGGATCTCTGAAGGTGATGGTGATGGTGATGTGGTATATGGAATACAACAATTTTTTACCATTTTCCTTTCGTGGTGGAACATATCGAATATATACTATAAATAAATGTAAGTCAACTTTATAGTTTTCATTATTTCCTATGGTTCCACTTAAGTGTGGGCATTTGTCCTTGGCCCCTCCTTCCTGCATAAAAAAAACACCCATACATGACTCGAACTTCAGGCTCAAACTAAAATTAAACCTGCATGACTCGTGCTTCCAGTTCATACTAAGATTAACCCTGCGTGACTAAGAAAAGCAAGTTAATAATATGCTAGTGACAAGGACCCACCTAAGCCCAAGTAAATAAACAAAACTGTAATGCAAAAATTATAATTGAAATACAAAACGAACATACAAAAATACATGAAATACCAAACGAACATACAAAAATACATGAAATACAAAACAAACATACAAAAATACATGAAATACAAAACGAACATACAAAAATACATGAAATCCAAAACGAACATACAAAAATACGTGAAATACAAAACGAACATACAAAAATACATGAAATACAAAACGAACATAGAAAAATACATGAAATCCAAAACGAACATACAAAAATACATGAAATCTAAAACGAACATACAAAAATACGTGAAATACAAAACGAACATACAAAAATACATGAAATACAAAACGAACATACAAAAATACATGAAATACAAAACGAACATACAAAAATATATGAAATCCAAAACGAACATACAAAAATACATGAAATCTAAAACGAACATACAAAAATACGTGAAATCCAAAACGAACATACAAAAATACATGAAATACAAAAAAAACATACAAAAATACATTAAATACAAAACGAACATACAAAATTTTTTTTTTTTAATATCTTGAAGGAAAGATTAAACGCTGGAAAGGCGTTATTCACGCTTATATTCTTAATCTCGATACAAGGAATTAATCTACATTTTTTTCTATATTCAGAAAACGTATCTTCCATTCAAATGTTATGATACTATTTGTAATTTGTTCGTTCTATAATTTGGCTTTGTACTACAGTAACTACGATACTCTTTTGTAAAAGAACTGTAATGGACTATAGAAATTTAAAATACATATAAAGAAAAATATTTAGTTTCAACAATCAAATACAGTTAATAAATATTTGCCAACTCGTCCAGCCATTCATTGATGATTACATTAACCACGTTAATTTATCTGGTAACAAATTAAAAGATTAGTCCATTCATAGCATGGTTGGACTGTTTGTTTGTTTGATGCTGTTGTTTAACCTCTTTCGCAACATCTAAGGTCATATGACGAGGCAGGGGCGTAACTGGAGTAAAAAAGTTGGGGTTGACGAACACAATCCTGTTGTTCGAAGCACTAATTATCTATGGGAGTAATTATTAAAGTTGGTGGGGACATCTTTTATAATTATCTCATACATAATGAGTGCTTCTAACAGTAGGATTGTGTTCGTCACCCCGCCATCAACATTTTTACTCCAGTTACGCACTTTAGGCTTGCCAACCCTCCCGGAATCGTGTGTGTTCTCCGGGCTCCCGGAACGTTATCCTAATCTCCCAGATATTTTACAATTTGAGAATAGTTTTCTTTAAATACATAATTTGGTATCACCTTATCATTTGCATATTATTAGCCTTTAAATAATCTGTTTTTTTTTACTATTGATATGAATAACATATATATATATATATATACAGGGTGTTTGAAAACTTTCTGTACAAATTGTAATGGGGGATAGGCAACACCAAGACAAACCCTTTTCGTCTATAAGTGTATGTCCGCTGACGTCACCATTCGGCGCGAGAGGGCGCCGCTGCAATTGGCTAAAAGGTGAAGTGGGCTAGACTCGCGCTTGCCGCGGGCATTCTTAAATCGGACGTGTTGAAACCACATTCGTCTACGAATAGCCACGGGAACATCTTCCAGCAGTTCCGGCAACGTTTCTTCAAGAAATATCCGATAAACCCGCCCGTCGAGTCGGGCAGGCAGCAGGTACGGCCCAATCAACTTGCCATGGACGATACCCGCCCAAACATTGACGGCGAACCGTTCTTGATGAGCATGCACCCGTGTAGCATGTGGATTTGCGTGCGTCCACACGTGAGAATTGTGCATGTTAAACACACCCTCACGTGTGAAACAGGCCTCATCTGAGAACAGCACATAAGCCGGAAAATTAGGCTGCACCGCTGTCTGCTGCAGAAACCAGCGTGCGAATTCCACACGAAGAGGGTAATCCCGAGGTTGTAATGCCTGGACTCTCTGACGATGAAACGGATGTAACTGCTGCTCGTGCAACACTCTCCAGACCAGGTCGTGGTTCACACCGAGGATACGTGCAACACCTCGCGTGCTTGCGCTTGGATTGTCCTCAAATCGCCGTAGGATTTCTTCTTCCATGTCAGGATGCGCACGTTTCTCTCCCGACCAGTGTCATGCATGTTTGCATGGAATGTTCCAGTTTCTCGCAGTCGCCGATGCAAATGCGCAAACGTTTGGTGGTTTGGCACACGTCTGTTTGGGAAGCGCTGTCGGTACAACCTCACAGCAGCTCTTCCGTTTCCATTGGCAGCCCCATACACCATATGCATGTCAGCCATCTCAGCAGTCGTGAAGCGCTCCATGTTACGCGTACTACGTCCGATTTAAGAATGCCCGCGGCAAGCGCGAGTCTAGCCCACTTCACCTTTTAGCCAATTGCAGCGGCGCCCTCTCGCGCCGAATGGTGACGTCAGCGGACATACACTTATAGACGAAAAGGGTTTGTCTTGGTGTTGCCTATCCCCCATTACAATTTGTACAGAAAGTTTTCAAACACCCTGTATATATTATATATATATACACAGGGTCGTCGATTGACTTAATTGACCTTAAAATGTCTTTATACCCCCCCCTCCATATGGCCTCAAAATGCCCTTGAAATTGGTCATATTTAAAAAATTTCTCGGGGGGCTTACAGCGCCCTTCCCCGAACCCGCCAGCTGGATCGGCTCGCTCCCACCCCCCTTTATGGCCTGTATATATATATATATATCATCTCCCGGAATTGTATTTCAGAAAGTTGGCAAGCCTAGTTACGCTCCTGTGACGAGGGGACCTGCAATTTTACGTAGGATCTGAGTCATGGGTCGCTAAATAATCCAGACACGGAGGACAATCCCCCATCTAACTACTACCCAGATCCAATGTCGCTTAACTTCGCTGATCGACGGGAAGCGGTGTTACCATACTGGCCACGACGTAGCCCTTCGTAACTAATTACTTCCTCCGTATTTCAAAGTCCATATAAATAAAAGGTCATTATTAAATTCATTAATTTCCATTAATCCAATTTCTAACACGATAATTTAATAAATTTCTCTTCAAATATTCAGTTCAAGAGAAGAACTGACCATTTACGGTTCTAGAAAATTACTTAAAAAACACACTCGTAAATCTATAAGATATGACAATGTCTAAACTTGTAGAAACAAATACTCACCCGACTACAAATCATGATACAAAGGTAGAGTAGTCTATTTGCAATTATTATATTGATATTACTGATAATAATAATAATAATAATAATAATAATAATAATAATAATAATAATAATAATTAGGAGATAAAAACTTACCAGCAACGAAATAGACGGGTGTTTATATATATACTCAGGTATTAAAACTTTTAAAATACAATATAACTAGTTTCATACAATGATTTACAACAATACGAAGATTACAGTTTAAAAAAAAAAAAACTGGAAAAATATATCACAAAACTGTAAAACAACGAAGGTATAATCAAACTGTAATAAATATATTTCAGATGGTTTAAAAAGATATAAATTAGATTTATGTACATCAGTAAATTTACAGTATTTATATACAATTCTATTATTATTATTAATTATTGTGTATATACTTTCGTTATATTTTCATATATTTTAGTTTTAACTTTCATATCTGATCCAGATGTGATTTAGATGATATGATGTAGAGGAAGAGTGAGGAGGAAGGTATGTCAAGGAGATTATATCCCATTCCTGCCCTTCCTACTTTTATTCACGGTTCGCACGAAAATCCTCGAAGTGAGTATCCTGTACAGAGTTTCCTAATTTGGGAAAGATAAAATTCCACGAGGCGCCTGCGGGTTCGAGAAGTATTTTCTATGAAAAAATCTAACTTCAAAATGAGAAATTTTGTAAGGGAAGAATGGGAATGGATCAATTTGAGAATTGCCTTCTTTGAGATTGTCACTCACGGATTTCCCGCTCTTGGACGAGGAATCAAATAGGAATGACATCGAGTAATAAACACTCATGGTATTAAGGAATAGACAAATAATTCAGTTCCTATTCGAAACAAAATCTTGATTCTTTGGTCAAAGCAGTTGCTACAGGAACCGGTTCGAATCACCTCTACTGCATATAGTATTATGTTCTCTACTTTAAACCTGTACATATATAGTTTTTGCTTTTAATTAAATACATATTAAACAAATTATTTATATATATATATATATATATATACACAAACACGCATTACAAACTTGACTCAGAAGAGGAGGTAACCGAATTAATAGAAAAAAAAATGAAAATGTATGAAAACAATGACAAGACCAAACTTTCCACCACGAGTTTACTATAAGCGATGAAGGTTTGTATTTTATTCTTTGCAACCTTTGAAGTTCTCTGTATCTTTTGCAAAGAATCGGGTCACTGGTTTGTCAAAATACATTTGCATACGAATAGGCAATACCTTGGTTGCCTTGGTTTTAGCTTCCGCCCGAATTATTCATTCTGACGAAGGTCAAGCCTGTTGTTCCACTTTAGACCTACAGCTTAACGTGAAATTCGAACCACGACCCACCACGGGTGGTAAGAAATTACAAAGTTCTTGCCCGGACTCAATCTCACGACCTCACGATAGCAACCCAGCTTCTTTAACCACTAGACTACCCAAGGTACCCATTTATCTATCAACCAATTTTACTGTCTGGAAGGATGAAAAGTTGGGTTTGCTGCGCGCCGACTGCCGTGACGGGGAATCAAACCCGGGGCCGGTGAATTCGTAGTCAGCGATGCTGACCACTACACCACTGAGGCGCAATATACATATACATACATACGCAGGGGCGGACTGACAGCAACTTGGGCCCTCAGGCATAATTAGGTCTTGGGCCCTTTGAAATCCGATTTTTTCATATTACAGTTCGATTAGACACTTGACCCAATTGAGAACACTCTCACTGTTTTATGATGACTGCTGGCCGGGGCCGCCGGGCCCCCTAATGGCTCGGGCTCTGAATACACAAAAGGTCTTGGAATTATTTTTCTTTTTCCTTGTGGGTTTGCATCATTCATTCATTTCACGTGTTTAATTGTGAAATTCATCCCATACACACACACACACACACACACACACACACACACACACACACACACACACACACACATATATATATATATATATATATATATATATGTATGTATGTATGTATCGGGTGATTTTTTGTTTAATCATCTAACTCTTTAAGAGGTCTGTACTTTTTTATTAACTGAAATAAAAGTATACATTTTTGACTGTACATTCTCTACACATGGGGAATTAGTTCCTCAGTGCAAAACATGATCTAATTGATGTCCTCTCAGCTCACGATACTTACACGATACTTTCGTCGAGGAAAGATTTCTGTTCAACAGTTTTCCTGCGGTTCATGGTAAAGGAATATCATGGCCTCCAACATCACCAGATGTACGACCTCTGTGACTTTTATCTGTAGGGTTATTTAAAAGAAAGAGTGTTTAAAATGAATCCAAACATAATAGAAGAATTGAAAGCGTCAGTTGAACAAGAAATTTCTCTTATTTCAACAGATACTCTGTCCAGAGTACTGCAAAATTTTGTTGTTCGTGTACAAAGAGTTAATGACCTGAGAAGACATCACATACAGCATGACTCAGATGAGTCATTTCTTTGTGCAAAGGCAACGAAGTCAGCACGAGTCTCGGTCGGTGGGTAAACCATTGAGAGAGTGTCATGTGAATCAGTGTGTAAAATATCTTTAAACTATGATGTTTTGGGACTCCTTCAGCTATTATGGTATCGGTTCACTACATCCTGTTGAAGCAATGATGAGATCTCAATATATTGAAAGAAATTTGATTCTCAAGGACACTAAGATATTTTCAAATGGAAATATTCTCCAGCAAGACTTTGCGCCATGTCAATTTTCAAAAGTAGTGACCAAATTTTTCAGTGTTTTTAGGTTTTCGAAACCCAACTGAGAATCTGTGGGCTATTGTGAAATCAAGACTTGGTAAAAAGTATTGTACGACAATGACGAAGCTGGTACAGACAATAATTGCAGCGTGGTACAGAGATGAACAGATTGCAACAGACTGTGCTCACTTAGTAGATTCAATGCCAATGTTCAACATGAGATAAAATGTCGTGGTGGTTATATCATATACTAGATTACAGTTACTAATACAAACTGAATATATTCATATTATCTTTTATCCCGTTTTTCTCGTTGATGCAAATTGCTCTTTGTACCATGACACTGAAACGACAGTGCTGAATTGTAGGCTGCAAATAGAATACCTAAAATGCTTGATTAGCAATTAATTTTCCATACCCATCCATACTGGTTGACTTATTTCCATTTGTTCGACAGGACATTCTATCAACATCTAATAAACTAACTTAACCTAACCTAACCTATGTTAACCTAATCTAACCTAACTTACCCTAACTTAAGATAACTTGTCGCTCACACGTCACGTCAAGAGAATGAAGTTACTATTCGTCCAGTCAACATAATTATACTGACAATTTTTCGAGAACAAAGCAAACCTCAAAAGTAGTAAAATACCATAGGTCTGTGTCCCAACTCCTTGGCCCATGTTAACCCTCGCTATACACTGGCAGCTGTAAGCAGGGACTTTCGCCGAACCAAATGCTCATTGAAGTCTATTAGTGTAAGTATATGAGGTTGAGTGGTTTACTGTGACAAATTAACATAATTTGTGATTTTTATTGTTCTTGTAGTAGATTGAATTGCACGTGTCAAACAAAAGTTTTTTGTATTAATCATGTAACCATTGATGGACATCCTGGTCAATGGTTAGTTTCTTATTTATTTGTCTGACGCAAATTTCCGATAATGTTACGAGTTGTCCCTCGTACTGGCTCACCATTTCCAGGTATCTGACTTTCATTTTGACCCAAAATTTGATTATCCAATCACCCAACCACGAGTAAATGGACATATACCACGAACACCAACTTTACAAGGCATCTCTGAATTCCCTGTCTACATATTCTTTTCACGACCGATAAGTTCATTTTTTTTAACTTAAACGCGTGTCTTCACATCAAGTCAGTCGGTCCAGTAATTTTCCTGGGTGCTCATTTTATTCTGTCAGTCTCTGAATATAAAAAAAAGATTTAATATATATTAAATTTTTGTATAAAATTTTCTATATAATTATAAATAAACAAAAGCATACTGAATTTTTTAAACGTACAATGGCGTTAAAATTTGCTTTACATTATCAGATGAAAATTTTTCCCGTTTTCTATTTATATATATGTAAAAAAAAAAAAAAAATGTATTTAAAAGGGTGACTCTCGGAATGACAATTGATTGATTACTGCTCCAAAAACACATGCGAAATTTTGCTTTTTCCGAGTCCGTAATGAGATGCCTGTCCTGGTCTGACCTAATGTCAGTCCATGGGGGAAAAGAGAAGAAAAATATGGACTGAAAGAGGGGAGAAAAAGGGCCGAAAACTAGCAGGGAAAGGGGAAAAAAGAAGGAATATCGAAAATAGAAAACGGGAAAAAATAATAGTGATTGATAAAAAGTCATGGAATTAAAAACATAATAAAGAATAAGAGGATCGTCTGTGAAGGGTAAAATTGGTACGAGATGGCGAGGGAATGAAGGATAAAAGTGAATAATTATAAAATAAGTAAGAAGAAAATGAACAGGAGGCGAAGGTTAAAAGGGAATGCAAAGGAGATTTATACGAATTGCAGGTAGGAAAAGGAGGGATAATTAATGCAAAAAGAAATGGCAGAAGACTTACAATAGAACGAAATAGGAGAAAAGAATAAAGTAAACGTGAATAGAAACAAGAATAGAATGCAAACACTATAGAAAATAATAAAGACGTCGAAATTAGGAGTATGTGATGAATTACAGTACACTTCAAAACGAGATGGAAATCAGAATATTTATTCTCTCTCTCTCTCTCTCTCTCTCTCTCTCTCTCTCTCTCTCTTACATACACACACACACACAAACCAGAATTCCCTGGTAACATGACATACACACTCTTTACACATTCTTAAAAACATAAAAGTTAGAAAATTAATCTACTGTTTTTATTTCTGCACCAATTAAATTTACACGTACGTAATAACTGACACCAAGATGAGTAACTCGACAGCTGTTTGAAGTACTACGATGGGACACTAAGTTCCCCTCCCCTTCCCCCGCCCGGCAAAATAACGGAAAACCTTAAAGAAAAAGGAATACCAAAAATCTTAAAAGGTAAAACGTCCGTAAAGGGAATGAAGGAAGCGTCACCGAAGTAAATGGGGAATAACGAAAAAAGGTTTTGCAAAGATAATTCAGAGTCGGACAAATTGGTGTTGAAAACATCTTCGTGAATTAATATAAAGTTTCAATAGAAAGAAGGAATGATGTTGCATAATCTACACCTGCAAAATAAATGAGTTAATTAAAGCGAACTGAATACAACATAAAGTGAAGGAAATAGAGTCAAAATTATTAACATTCCAAAAATTGAGATGAAGTAATCAAGAACTGTTTTGACTATAAGGGAATATATATATATATATATTATATATATATATATATATATATATAGAGAGAGAGAGAGAGAGAGAGAGAGAGAGAGAGAGAGAGAGAGAGAGAGAGAGAGAGAGAGAGATGTGAGAATGTAATAAAATGAAAATTTACTGAAAAGAGGAGTTTTATGTTTGTTTCTTAACCCATTACTAAAAATTTAATAATAATAATAATAATAATAATAATAATAATAATAATAACGCGTTAAGATATAAATATGAAAGCTCTTGGTAACTACTAAATTTTTGTTTTTCTTGTGGTTATTCTTGTATAATTTACTTCATCTCCTGCCCTTTACTCTTCATTACATGCACAGACATTGGCGTTATAGATGTCGTTCCTTCTGCATAATTGTTGTTATTTACCGGGAGATAGTCAACATAATTTACTACTCCTACTACTACTACTACTACTACTACTACTACTACTATTTTTAATGATGTACAGAGGGTTGACAAAAGCAAATAGACAGGTTTGTTTTTTTCAAAAGTGTTTGACGTCATTACAAATGTCAATAAATAATAAATGTCTTGACTCAATAAATGGAAAATGGAAAGGAACAAGATTTTAAATACATTATTGATTCAATTAATTTGTTACTATTCATTGACTCTTATAATCAAATCAAAAACTACGGGAAAAAAAAGGTGTCTATTTACTTTTGTCAATCCTCGGTACTTTCACACATTCGTTTTTTAAACTGCAAATGATCCACTCGGACTTCAATGTCATCTGGAACATAATCTTTGCTGTTCACAATCACCAGATCAATGAAGAAACACGAATGGTGTACATACAATTTTGTTATCAAATTTTCTGCACTAATAAACTAATGAGTTTTATTATTATTATTATTATTATTATTATTATTATTATTATTAATAATAATATTATTATTATTATTATTATTATTATTATTATTTGATATTTAGACTGTTTCACTTCGCCAAAATAGCTACTGTGCATACAATTGCATACATAATACTCCTGGCAACACCAGGACAAACCCTTTTCGTCTATAAGTGTATGTCCGCTGACGTCACCATTCGGCGCGAGAGGGCGCCGCTGCAATTGGCTAAAAGGTGAAGTGGGCTAGACTCGCGCTTGCCGCGGGCATTCTTAAATCGGACGTAGTACGCGTAACATGGAGCGCTTCACGACTGCTGAGATGGCTGACATGCATATGGTGTATGGGGCTGCCAATGGAAACGGAAGAGCTGCTGTGAGGTTGTACCGACAGCGCTTCCCAAACAGACGTGTGCCAAACCACCAAACGTTTGCGCATTTGCATCGGCGACTGCGAGAAACTGGAACATTCCATGCAAACATGCATGACACTGGTCGGGAGAGAAACGTGCGCACTCCTGACATGGAAGAAGAAATCCTACGGCGATTTGAGGACAATCCAAGGGCAAGCACGCGAGGTGTTGCACGTATCCTCGGTGTGAACTACGACCTGGTCTGGAGAGTGTTGCACGAGCAGCAGTACATCCGTTTCATCGTCAGAGAGTCCAGGCATTACAACCTCGGGATTACCCTCTTCGTGTGGAATTCGCACGCTGGTTTCTGCAGCAGACAGCGGTGCAGCCTAATTTTCCGGCTTATGTGCTGTTCTCAGATGAGGCCTGTTTCACACGTGAGGATGTGTTTAACATGCACAATTCTCACGTGTGGGCACATGCAAATCCACATGCTACACGGGTGCATGCTCATCATGAACGGTTCGCCGTCAATGTTTGGGCGGGTATTGTCCATGGCAAGTTGCTGCTCGTGCAACACTCTCCAGACCAGGTCGTGGTTCACACCGAGGATACATGCAACACCTCGCGTGCTTGCGCTTGGATTGTCCTCAAATCGCCGTAGGATTTCTTCTTCCATGTCAGGAGTGCGCACGTTTCTCTCCCGACCAGTGTCATGCATGTTTGCATGGAATGTTCCAGTTTCTCGCAGTCGCCGATGCAAATGCGCAAACGTTTGGTGGTTTGGCACACGTCTGTTTGGGAAGCGCTGTCGGTACAACCTCACAGCAGCTCTTCCGTTTCCATTGGCAGCCCCATACACCATATGCATGTCAGCCATCTCAGCAGTCGTGAAGTGCTCCATGTTACGCGTACTATGTCCGATTTAAGAATGCCCGCGGCAAGCGCGAGTCTAGCCCACTTCACCTTTTAGCCAATTGCAGCGGCGCCCTCTCGCGCCGAATGGTGACGTCAGCGGACATACACTTATAGACGAAAAGGGTTTGTCTTGGTGTTGCCTATCCCCCATTACAATTTGTACAGAAAGTTTTCAAACACCCTGTAATATATATATATATATATATATATATATATATATATATATATATGGGGATGAACTCAGAATGGTTCCCTGAGGTTTTTTATGATGCACACAGACCGGGCATGGAACAAGGAACTCTTCTAGGAAAATTAAATCCACTATTGTCCGAATAAGTAATGGTAACTGACAAATACTATAGTTTTTTTTCTTTTTCATGATGCTAGCCCGACGTGGGCAACGGGTCACTCGCAAAGAGGTCCCAAAAATATAGCTTCCCTCACCAGCTATCTGCAAAGCAGATAGGATCCAGCTTTGGGACAGGATCTAGGGTTTAAAGCAGCCTAACCCAGCTACATTTAGAACCTCAATATAAGCAAAAGACTCGCTGCCTTCACGTCAGATTGAATACATCAAAGAAAAATTGGTAACTATTATATTTTTAGCCAAAAACCTTGTTCCATGCACGGTCTGTGTGTATCATAAAAAACCTCAGGGAACCATTCTGAGTTCATTCCCATCATGAAACGGACATGTTATGTTCTTTGAAAAGTGGACGCTCAATTCTGCCAGTTGAGGTTTAAATTTTGGTTTTTGGCTAAAAATATAATAGTTACCAATTTTTCATTGATGTATTCAATCTGACGTGAAGGCAGCGAGTCTTTTGCTTATATTGAGGTTCTAAATGTAGCTGGGCTAGGCCGCTTTAAACCCTAGATCTTGTCCCAAAGCTGGATCCTATCTGCTTTGCAGATAGATGGTGAGGGAAGCTATATTTTTGGGACCTCTTTGCGAGTGACCCGTTGCCCACGTCGGGCTAGCATCATGAAAAAGAAAAAAAACTATAGTATTTGTCAGTTACCATTACTTATTCGAACTATAGTGGATTTAATTTTCCTAGAAGAGTTCCTTGTTCCATGCACGGTCTGTGTGTTTCATATATATATATATATATATGAAAATTATTTCACGAAAGTAACACGTGAAAAATATTTATGATGAATAAAACCACGAAGGAAAGGAAACACAAAAAGGTGCTCAAGCGCTTTCGTCTAATGACATCCTCAGGAACACTTAGTGTTCCTGAGGATGTCATTAGACGAAAGCGCTTGAGCACCTTTTTGTGTTTCCTTTCCTTCGTGGTTTTATTCATCATATATATATATATATAGTGCAGATTTTAATCATGTGTATCATTTAAGAAACTACTCATCAGTTTAAGTTAGCAAACTGAAAATACAAAAGTGTAATAATTTAAAAAGAAGTATTTACATATATCATCAGATCATTTCCAAAGAATTAATTGTTAATAATGTCATTTATAAACTTTGATTTTGCTTCCGCCCGAATTGTTCATTCTGACGAAGGTCAAGCTTGTCACTCCACCTTAAACCTACAGTTTAACGTAGAATCAGAGCCACGCCCCACCAGAAGCCCAGCGTCTTAACCACTAGGCTACCCAGGGTACCTATTTGTCTACCAACCAATTTGTATTGTGTGGAAGGATGAACAGCTGGGTTTTGCTGTGCGTTGCCTGCCGTCGCCGGGTCTCGATCCCGGGGCCGATGGATTCGAAGTCAGCGACGCTAACCACTACATCACCGAGACGCATATAAATTAAAGTTTGATGAAAAAATAAAAGAATGTGAAAATTAACGTGACGTACTGATATATATATATATATATATATATATATATATATATATATATATATATATATATATATATCTCAGGTCATCCCATAAGTAATGTCGTTTTTTAGATCGGAATTTGAAGGACAAAAAAAACTGAACTGAAACTTTTTAATCTAGTATATATTTTCCATCGGAATCAATGACACTCCGCCAACGTCCTACAAGCTTTTCAATGCCATGTTTATAAAATTCAGGCGGTTTTGAGGCAAAAAACGTACAAAGACTGGTGTGCAGGTCATCTAAAGAAGTATACTGTTTCTCGTGAAGATAGTTTTGCAGACTCCTGAAGAGATGATAATCTGAAGGCGCAAGGTCTGGAGAATATGGAGGATGTGGAAGTTTTTCCCACCCAAGCCCCTCAATTTTTGCAGAAGTGATCCGAGCGGTATAAGGACGTGCGTTGTCGTGGTGGAACACGATTCCTTTCCGATTAACCAAAGAAGGTCTCTTTTCTTTTAGTGCAGTGTTCACGCGATTCAGTTGTTGACAGTAGACTTGAGCAGTGATTGTTTGGTTGTGTCGTAAGGTTTCAAAGTGTATTACATCACCTTTATCCCACCAAACACTAAGCAACACCTTCCGAGGGTGAAGATTTGGTTTTAGCTGTGGTGTCGCTGGTTCTCCTGCACAAACCCACTGTCGACTGCGCTTAACATTCTGGTACGGTATCCACTTTTCATCACCAGTCACTAAACGGTGCAAAAACGGATCTTGGAGTTCACGGGAATGAAGAGCTGTGCTAATGTTTACCCTCAGATTGTCGACCGACAATTCATGTGGCACCCATTTTTCTAACTTAGGCACTTTCCCGAGTTGTTGCAAATGTCGATGGATGGTGGACGGGGATGAATTGAGTTTCTGGGCCAATTCTTCGACAGTTGTTGAACAGTCTTCTTCAAGTGCGGCTAACAGCAGGTCACCATCAAACTCAGCAGGGCGTCCAGAGCGTGCTGTATCTGTCAAACAGCAGTCACCATTACTGAACTTTTGAAACCATCTTTGACATTTCCTCACATGCAGAATATTGTTGCCATAAACGTCCTGAATGTTTCGCGTTGCTTCAGTAGCACTATTCCCTTTTTTGAACTCGTAAAGCATTATATGCCTGATATGCTCTTCTGATACTGCCATGTTTATGAGGGGTTCACATAAAACAAAACACACATCTTCACTGGTCAAGGTCTGTAAAGTATGTAGCGAAACACGATAGATATCTTCTTAGATATAACCTTCGGAAAATTTATGCTTAAACCGAGTAGGACTAGTTTAAACTTAATCTATCGTAAAAAACGACATTATTTATGGGATGACCTTATATATATATATATATGATGAATAAAACCACGAAGGAAAGGAAACACAAAATGGTGCTCAAGCGCTTTCGTCTAATGACATCCTCAGGAACACTGAAGTACATAAAAGGGTTACAGCCTATATATATATAGGTTACAGAAAAAAAAAAATACTATATATATATATATATATATATATATATATATATATATATATATATGCAATAAACGGAGAAGTAAAAATAAAAATTAAAAATTAAAGGATTATCAGAGAGGCATACAGATTTGTAATGAAAAAATATCGATTTTTAGCACAAGATCAAATGAATTATAAAAATACAAATATA
>JAJOZX010006419.1:5000-22500 GCA_023014485.1 Bathynomus jamesi | reverse complement strand
CGAAATGAATGGCTAAGAACTCACAGGCGTCATAAAATTTAAAAAGTTACTCATTAATTTCGTTTGTTTTCTTTATTTCGATTCGTTTTGAGATCTAGTTTAAAAACGTGCTTACATACAACAACAGGGCTCTGGAAGAACCCTTTTTCTTTCTATCATTTTCCGATGGGTGATGAGCCACTGTGTAACTTTCTCTAGTGCGTCTCGCGGTTTATCGAAGGGTTAAAAAAAATAGTTGACTCATTCCCTCGAATTCGTTTTAATCCGTTTTTAGAACCCAATAATACCATACATTTTAATGGCGTTTCATATACCTCTTTAATCTTATTTTGGTATTATACTATACTTTAAATACCCATAATTTAATAAAGGTACATTCGTTTATCTATACCCATTAGTTAAAAAGTATAAAAAGATGCCGTCTAGTCTCTATATACCAAAACTTAAGTTCATCCAAATGTTTATTCGAAAGATTTATAAATAAAATGAGAGAGAAAATCTACGTGAAAAGAGAAATTCTCAGCCGGACTGGGTTCTCATCCACTGTGTGCTGGATGCAGGTCCGGCCCAACTTTGAAAGGCAGATATAAAACAAGGAGAAAAACGTAAAATAATCACGCGAACTATCAATTTCTTTCTAGTTTACGATCTCATCATCAGAGAGGAAAAAATCGAGTCTCATTAAAAGAAATTAAAAGGAATGAAATACGATTGAGTATAGTAGACTGTGTCAGGTGAATGTCTGATAACATTATGGATACCTTTGCAATGGGGGTATGCAATGGGGGGGGGGTATACGGGGGTGTAAAAGCTTGGGCTAGGGGTATGGGGTATTTAGATAAAAGTAAGGGTGGGTACGAGAACAGTGATTCCTAAATTGAGTTTTATTTTGGAAACCCCCATGTATTGAATATATATATATATATATATATATATATTATATATATATATATATATATATATATATATATATATTATATATATATATATATATATATATTATAAGAGTTACGATCAGTGATAAACTGAGAGAGAGAAATATGAATGTTACGAAATTACAGGTTCCATATCAACGTTATTTGGTTCATAAATTAATCTATATGATCTCTAAATTCGAGTTTCTTTCGATGTTTTGATGATTTTTTTTATATTATTTCGACGAATTGCCAAAATAAAGGTTTTTACGAAGGAGATTCTAAGTCCGATACAAATCGTTGGACGAAATTAATATGATACTCTTTCGTATTTATTACGACTGTACAACTACATTTATATAGAAACTACGTGTATATTAAAGTTAACCCAGAAACAAACCTTTAAAAAGAAAATTTTATCTACTAAAAGAAAGAAAAAAAAAAATTCTTTGGCATTGTAATAAAAGAAAGGACTTTGCAAAGGTATTGCATGAAAAACAGTTAAAATTAGGTGCTTGCACAAAGATATCACAAATAAAATTGTTCCACCACACACACACACACACATATATATATTATATATATATACATATGGAACCTTTGCCCTTGGCCCCTCCTTCCTGCATAATATATATATATATATATATATATATGTCTGTGCTAAACGGGTTATATTTCATTATATTTCATCTTGTTACGCCTTTCGCTCTAAATTTTTGAGATTTAAGCTCCTTCTATAGCAATGGAACGAAGTCTCCTTTGATTTCAGAGCATCGTAACTAACGAGCGAGGATGCAAGTGTAAGAAACGAAGAGTGAAAAGACAAACCTGGTTTAACCTCGTCTTTGGTAATACGTCAAAGAAATCGTGATGCCTCGTGATGGCCTTCCTTGTACCCCTCGGAAACTGATGGATTAAAGAGCATTCAAGCCATTTATTATTCACTATTCTTGAAACGCATCTCTTCGCTTTGTATTCTTGACAAGACACTTATTCTGTCTATTCTCAACACCCACACTTTTTTTCCTTCCTTTATTTGAGTTTGACTGAACAGAACTTTGGGATTAAAGAATATATATATATATATATATATATATATAGAGGGAGAGAGAGAGAGAGAGATACGGGAAAGGCATATCTCTCTCTCTCTCTCTCTTTGTGGTGTTACACATAATATGAACGTTATACAATGTATAAATGCACGATTTCCACTTTCTTCCTTCCCTTGTTTAACAAGCTGGTAATGAATATTAAAATTTGTGTTCAATTGTTAATAAAGATTAATCGTGTCGTGCAAAAGGATCTTTTAATAAAGTATAACATTGTGAAAATCTTAATAATTGTCTGATACAATCTCTTTGTTTAGTTTCATTTTTAATATGAAAATATTTAATGAGATAAGATATAAATAAAATATTTTTAAAGGGTATTTACCATAAGTTAATCAAAATATCGAATATATACAGTATATATATATATATATATATTATATATATAATATATATATATATATATATATATATAAAACCTTGGTTTTGCTTGCACCCGAAATGTTCATTCTGACGAAGGTCAAGCTTGTCACTCCACCTTAGAGCTACAGTTTAACGTGGAATCCGAACCACGCCCCGCCAGCAGCCCAGCGGCTTAACCACTAGGCTACCCAGGGTACCCATTTATCTACTAACCAATTTTTTTTTAATTGTGTGGAAGGATGAACAGCTGGGTTTCGCTACGTGCCGCCTGGTGACGCCGTCACCAGGTCTCGATCCCGGGGCCGATGGATTCGTAGTCAGCGACGCTAACCACCACACCATCGAGCCGCATATATATATATGGAGAGAGAGAGAGAGAGAGAGAGAGAGAGAGAGGAGAGAGAGAGAGAGAGAGAGTAAGCAGAATTTCTTTATATTACAGTGTATGAATGAAGAGCATTAGTGAATTATGAATGAAATATATTTTGTGACCGTTTTAGTTGAAAGAAATTCTATTCATCATTTATTTATTTACTTATTTTTAATTTTTATTATCAAGATATCTTTCCTTATTTTCACAAAAACCAGCCAACAGATAGTTATTTATTTAAAATTCTCTAAAAGGATTCTGTGACCATTTCTATTCTCTGAAACATGAATGAAACTATACAAAACAAATATTCAAAATTCAGAGAGACAAAATAAATTTTTGATGAAACGGATATAGCGAACGTTTTAAAACAAAATAGAAACCAAGTAAAACCATGCATTCTACCAATGGTTTCCAAACTGTGGGTCACGGATCGCTGTAGGTCCGTGAGTTCTCACCAGGAGGTCCACGAAAATGTTACGAGTATGTTACGCAATATGGTGCATTATGGTACATTATTTCTTGAAAACAGGGTCCGCCAAAATCTGGAAAGTATCTCAGATGGTTCGTTGAAAGAAAACGTTTTGGAACCACTGAATTAAACAATTTTAATTCCAAAATATACTTCGAGTACAAGGAAGTAAGTTTACAAGATCGAGACGATGCTGCATAAATTATATTACGTAGTGAATTCACTCATGTGAGAAGCGATGCTTCACATTTTTCTTCTTCTTTTTGACATATTTATGAGTTCGTGTTTCATGAACTATTTCAAGAACTTTAAAATTTGATTCGTGTTAAGCAAGCATGAGTGTGATACGTCAAAACTGACAGCCTGGTGCTCATTTTTTTTATTACTTTTCTTCAAGAAGGATTTACGATAATTGTCAGTCACTGGTTCCCGGTGTAACCAGGAAGACGGTAGGGAAGAATAGATATTACGTACAGTAGATTGGAGAAGAATGGGCATAGTGCAAAAGCGCAACAGATGAGATGTACCATAACATCTGTTTTTACCTAAAAAGCTTTAATGTTTCCATCCAACGACATATTTAGAGTAGGATACTTTAAATATAATACTGTCATATGAAATATGTAATTTGTACAGAAAAATATTTAAAATATTCTAAAACTTTATTCAAGTTATATTCCTTTTCTTGGATAAAGGAGTATACTGTGTATATATATATTGCGACTCGTTGGTGTAGTGGTTAGTGTCGTTGACTATGAATTCATCGGCCCCGGGATCGAGACCCGGTGACGGCAGACGGCGCGTAGCAAAACCCAGCTGTTCATCCTTCCACACAATTAAAAAAAAATTAGTTAGTAGATAAATGGGTACCCTTGGTAGCCTAGTGGTTAAGACGATGGGCTGCTGGTGGGGCGTGGTTCGGATTCCACCTTAAACTGTAGGTCTAAGGTGGAGTGACAAGGTGACCTTCGTCAGAATGAACAATTCAAGTGGAAGCAAAACCAAGGTTTATATATATATATATATATAGATATGCAATCATAACATCAAGTGGGATAGTTCTAAAGCGCTCGTTA
The DNA here is from genome assembly GCA_023014485.1 of Bathynomus jamesi. Classification (NCBI taxonomy): domain Eukaryota; kingdom Metazoa; phylum Arthropoda; class Malacostraca; order Isopoda; family Cirolanidae; genus Bathynomus; species Bathynomus jamesi. Next base: position 18,196 of record JAJOZX010006419.1, on the reverse strand, counting down.
AAAACAGAGATATAATTGAAAGAAATATTCTAGAATGTGTATTTATCCATTTTAAAAATAATTTCAATAACAGTGCAGGAATGTATAAAATTGACAATATCCTGTTTAAATGCCTTCTGCCTCTCATTAAGTCTTGTTAATTATGTGCTAATCTTTTTGTTTCCGTCCCGCTGTATATATTTTGGGCATCTCGCCTGCTCCCTTCATTCCCTGACGAGGTGTACTTCTGAATACACGAAAGATCTTGGAATCATTTTTCTTTTTCCTTGTGGATTTACATTATATATATACAGTATATATATATATATATATATACACTGTATGTTACAGTCAATGTCTAAAATCAGGCAATTTGTAAATTGACTGAAATTTTAGGCAATGTGTCAAATTGTGATACACACAAAACCTAACTTGTGTGTATCACAATTTGACACATTGCCTAAAATTTCAGTCAATTTACAAATTGCCTGATTTTCGACATTGACTGTAATATATATTATATATATATATATATTTATTGGACAAAAACAAAAAGAAGCGCGTTCTTACTTCATTTGTTTGTGCAGTTGAGGAAATCTGAAAATTTAAACCGTGGGTACTACTAACCCTATAATAAGAAGGTCAGTATGAACTTCCTAAACATCAGGAAGAGTTAAATCGAAGGACAAGACTAGTTAGGATCCTTGATTAAAAAACAACAGATTCTCACAGCGGAAGGTTGACGCCTACTTATATGGAAAAGAGAAGTCAGTTCAAGTCTCCGCACCAGGCCTGGAGCGAGGGCGGAGTCGCCTTACGAAGAACATCTCAAAATACTCGGGATATTCACTAAATTTCTTTGATTACAACCGAAAAGACATTTTTGGAAAAAACAAACCTCCTTTTTAAAGGTAGTCATATTAAACTACTTCATCAAATACGCTTATAATTGATGAAATGACGAAGACGATCCAGCTGCGTCTGGAGTCGATATTTTTGGAAGCAAATACATTTGATTTTCGATTTAGAAATTCACATCGTATCAGATTCTCGGAGACGTTTGCAACGGTTTCGACTTCTGTGTTGTGGATAAAAAATGTGAACTGTTTACTTTTTGTTAATAAGAACTGTACATTTTCTCATTTAGTTAAATTTCTTATTAATTAAAGGATGTAACTTAACTTAACTCGTTCATCCCTGGCGTGTATTAAAGACATTAACTTTGCAAGATGTTTTTTTTAAGCTTTTCCGAAATTTAGACTGTTTCCGATTTTTTTGAAAATAAGATATTTAATGTAGATTTTTACGCTGATTTAAAAAAATATAAGTCTTTTTCTTGAGAAATGAGCGGTTCAAACGTTAGGTTAGGTTAGGTTAACTGAATACCCGGTTAGGTCAACTGTATGCCGTTGACGATTGGTTTGGTTATGTTGTGATATTTTCGTTAAAACTAAGGAAAATATCACGACTTAACCTAACCAATCATCAAGGGCGTACAGTTGACCTAACCGAGCATTCAGTTGACCTAACCAGGCATTCATTTGACCAAACCAGGCATTCATTTGACCAAACCGGGTATTTAGTTGACCTAACCTGGCCATTCAATTAACTTAACCGGACAGAACAATAACGGTCGAAATCTATTCACACAAATACTTAGTGACATAAGTCAATATTACTAAAGAATACAATAACTCTTGTATTAGTTTTCAGTTGTATTGTTATAGTTTTTGACCTAATACAAAATTACAATAGCAAACATAGCTTTTGAACCGCTTATTTCTCCAAAAAAAAGACATACATTTTTTAAATCAGCGTAAAAATCTACATTAAATATCTTATTTTCAACAAAATCGGAAACAATACATGAAACGGAAAAGATCCGAGTTATTGTATTCTTTAGTAATATTGGCTCATGTCACTAAGTATTTGTGTGAATAGATTTCGACCGTTATTTTTCTGTCGCTACATGAATTCGCACAAGTAGGTATCAATCAAGTCAACTGAATGCCCGGTTAGGTTAATTGAATGCCCGGTTAGGTCAACTGAATGTCCGATTAGATTAATTGAATGCCCGGTTAGGTTAATTGTACGCCCTTGACGATTGGTTAAGTTAAGTCGTGATATTTTCGTTAGTTTTAACGTTATCTAATATTTATAGAAAAGCTGAAATTTCAAAAATAGTATTAACAATGGTGAGTGCCCCCAGCCTTCTTTACTTAGCCTTATAAGGCTAACTAACGAAAATATCACGACCTAACCTAACCAATCGTTAGGTCAACTGTACGACCTTGACGATTGGTTAGGTTAGGTCGTGATATTTTTGTTAGTTAGCCTTATAAAGCTAACTAAAGAAGGCTGGAGGCCCTGATCTTCAGGTGATCCCCTTATTTTTCTGAGTACACGATTAAAACTTAAAAATTAAGCATGGATCTTGAAAGTAATTAAAATTGTTTATAAGAAACAAAATTTGAAGGGGAAATTAAGAAAAGCTTTTTTATAAAGTAACTTATTTTGTATCATCAAGACATTTCAGTTAAAATACAAAATACAAAAAGTTTAATTATGTTTCAATGGCGGCAGTCAAACGGAAAAGATCCCAAATCAATATATACATGAAAAGATTTTCTACAGTAACTATAGGTAAACTAGTACACCATGTAACTTTTAAAATAGTAACTATACGTAAACTAGAACACCGTGTAACTTTTAAAATAATAATTTCTCCAAAAAAAGACTTACATTTTTTAAATCAGCGTAAAAATCTACATTAAATATTTATTTTAAAAAAATAGGAAACAGTCCAAATTTCGGAAAAGGCCCGTTTTTTAGCCCTTATGCAATAGTGATGATCGCAAAAGCACTCATTATCTTTTCTATCTTTGTAATAATAAAAAACCAAATCAGCTTTTCTGTATTATTTCGCCTCCTAGTAATTAGTTTTAATCCTTTGAGCGGCGAGTTGGCAAAGTCACGTTCTGATTTCTTTTTTTTTTATGAATCACCATATTTTGTGAGTCATACGAATTAACCCTTTGAGTGGTGAGTTGGCAACGTTGCACCGAGTCTCACGCCACTAAAGCCTGAGTTGGTGGTGGAAAAACACACGTATACAGATACGGTTTACCCCTACCACAAAACCCAGAGAGACCGTACGAATACAGGAATACTACTTTAAGGGTTAATAAGTGAATATTGTCCAAATTCCAATTCACACTTAAGGCGTGAAAGGGTTAATCTTATGTCGGTCTTCGAAGTTACAAAATATGAGTTACAAAATATTTATTTACCCATTCTGAGTTATTTCTAAGTTTAAACATTATAGCAACACTCCTTGAAATATTTGTTGAGATATAATTTACATGATCATTCCATTGCAGATTCTTGTCTGGTATTACACCAAGAAATTTTGTTACAGTACACACCTCTCCAAATCAACATGGCTTCCATAATAATAAAACAACGGAAATAGCTATTTAAAATCTTATGGAAAATGCAAATATATCTAAAGAGAACAAACAAATTGAATGCTATCAATATTTATGGATTTGAGTAAGGCGTTTGATGTAATATACCATAATATTCTATTTAACAAATTATATTGTTACGGCTTTAGAAGAGCAATCAATGATTGGTTTAAAAGTTATTTGTTCAGTAGATATCATTTTGTATCGGTAAATAAGGTCTGCTCAACTAAAACGCTTGTCAAACATGGTGTGCCACGGGGTTCAGTTTTGGGGCCACTGTTATTTTTATTATATATCCATGACCCTCCAGGGTCATCTGATATACTGAACTTCATAATGTTTGCAGATGATACAACTGTGTCTTTTTCTCGCAAAGATGTTAATTCAGCTAAGAATATATTTAAATCAGAATTTATTAATGTAATGAAATGGTTGACCATACATAAACCCTTCTTAAATACCAGTAAAACAAATTTCATGAATTTTATTGATAAATAAAATGTGTATCTTGATGAACTAAATGTCGATGAAATCGTTTTAAAGGAGTGTACTGTAACAAAATTTCTTGGTGTAATGCGAGACAAGAATTTGCAGTGGAATAATCATGCAAATTATATCTCATCAAAGATTTCAAGGAACGTCGCTATAATGTTTAAACTTAGAAATGTAGTCCATAAACAGGTTTTATTGACTCTTTATCATACTCTTGTTCTTCGCTTTAAGCAGTATCTTTGTCATCCAAAAAACGAGCAACAAGGTTATCTGATGCTGATCTCCATGATCATTATAGTGCATTATTTAAAGAGCTAAAACTATTAAAGCTCAGAGACGTAATCAAACTGGCACATTTTATTTTTATTTACGAGTGTAAGAACAAAATCATTAACTTACAATGGGTAACTAAATATTTTGTAACTCATCAAGAAATCCACTCGTATCAGACCAGAAATAGGTCAAAGCATGTTATTCCTCAATTTAGATCGTCTTCATCTCAAAAATTACCCATTTTCATTGGATTGAAACTATGGAATGATTTAAATGCTGATATAAAAAATATTGTGAATGTAAATTCGTTTGAAACCAAGTTGAAATCTCGATTAATAATGGAATTCTAATAAACATCTAGGATTAAATGTACAATATTATTGTTTATTCATTTCTCGTGGGTAATCTAGGATTAAATGTATATTACTCGTTATTGTTCATCTCTCGTGTCTAATACTGATTTCTTTGAACAGGGTGTTCGAAAAGTCCCGTTACCCCCTACAAAATGTACATATATTGTAATACCAATTGTAATGGTAATACCAATTTTATTTTTGTGTGATTAATTGAATTTATATGTGATTCATTGACATTTTTTTTCCTTTTCCAGGTATTAGAGTTGTGTGAACAATGGCAAACCAGTGCACTTACACTCTGGAGGAAACGATAGTGATGAGCACATGGGCTCATGAAATGTCACATACTGGCAAAACGATGCATGATATCCAGAATGATTTCAACACAAGATGCAATAAGGCTGCACCACCAAACAAGACGGTATTACGCTGGGAGAAAAAGCTGTTTGAAACTAGTTCCATCAAGGACAGACCACGGTCGGGAAGACCAACAACGCGGGCAGAACAATGTGAAGGTGTGATTGCATCGGTGGCTCGTTCACCGAAAAAAATCACTTCGGAAACGATCACAAAAACTTGCAGTCCCCATGTCCACAATGAGAGATCACATGACAAAAGATCTCGACATGAAACCATACCGCCCGTCATTTGTTAATGAATTAATGACTCCTTTGTTACGAAAATGATGGTGCACACATAGATATTCTTGATTAGTAACTATAATTAGTAACTGTATTTACTGTACTTAAAGTAATTGTTGCTAGTGACTTGTTTCTTAAATTACACCTACAACATATAAATACAATTAATCACACAAAAATAAAATTGGTATTACAATATATACATTTTGTAGGGGGTGACGGGACATTTCGAACACCCTGTATAGTATTGATATCATACCTTCAATAATGACTTTGTATTTATTTTATATCTATACTAATAATAAATTAAGATTAATATATACTCTAATTAATAATTCTTATTCACGATATATGTATTAATAATAACTATTTTATTTCCAACGACTTTATTTTTAATTAAGAGCTCACCCAGTAAACACTAAAACTTAAAGGCCAAATTAAGTAAAATAAGTAGTCCATTTTCACAATTATTTATGTTAAAACAAAGCCAAAAATTGTGAAACTGTATTTATTTTATCAGTGAAAGTTATCCAATTCAATTCAATTCAAAAAAAGTTACTTGTGGGTTTAACTACATATGGTGACCTACCATACATTAAATGTTGCTGTTGTTTCTTGGGTTTGTTTGAACTCCTTCGCATCATCTAAGATCATATGACGGAGAGAACCTAAAGCTTTACGTGAGATTCGAACCACGGGTCGCTACACAATCTGGACGCGGAGAACGGTCTCCCATCCAACTACTACCCAGAAGACCCAATGTCGCTTAACATCGCTGATCGACGGGAAGCGGTGTTACGACTCTGGCTGCGACGTAGCCCATAGTATTATTTAATACGATTAATTTATAATAACTTTAATGTGAATCAGTCGTGGCTTAACCAGCTTTTTGTTTTAATAAGTACTAATAGCAGTCTTACAAAGAGTTAATTATAGTTTATAATAACTACTGTTTAATTGAAGTTATTTCAGTAAAAACAAATTCATAGCAAAAGAAATTACCAAATAACGATTCTAGGTAAAAATGCCATGGGTAATATTAATAATATTATACATAATAATGCCTGAAGATAAAAATGCCATAGGTAAAAATGTTATATTATGCACAGTATATAGTATTAATACTGATGCTAATAATATATATATATATATATATATATATATATATATATAATATATATATAATATATATATATATATTAGGGTGGTTGCGAAAATTAAAAAAAATAAATTTTACAGATCTTCTTACCCACAACATTTGTTTTCTCTCTAGAGATAACCCGAGAGATAAAATTTTAGTTAAATCAAATAATATTTAGAGGTCGCTCAACAATGTAGACGCTTCCTTAAATAGACCAAAAAATAATGAATATCACGTACGTTCTTATCACTTTCTGATATGTATTTTTATTATTTTTTTTAGAAAATATGGAAGAAAATAAACCATCTACAGCAGCTCGTGGTCAATCGCCCGTCAGAACCGGCCGAAAAGACGAATTATATCTACTGGGGCAGCCTATAAAGAACCTTTTGTCCGGGAGTAAGCTTCCCCTCTCAAGGCGAAGTATTGCAACGACTCTTACACCTTCACCTCAAAGAAAGGAAGACGGTGAAGGAGGCAGAAAAAGCTGTTATTACGGAAGTAGCCTCCTCCCGGATTAAAGCCAGAATTCTCACGACTCAAGAGTGCAATGCGATCCCTAAACTTGACAAGCTCTTCAAGGCGTAGCATGCGCTTAAGAAAAACTCAAAGCAGACGACCGAAACCTAGAAGCGCAACGAGGCTGATTTCAAAGATAAGTCTTTAAAACTGTTCGATATCGCCCATGCCAACGCCATGAACCTAATAACAATACAGGAGGACCGGGATTTTCTGGAGCTCCAGCGGCAGAACCGACAAGGCTGCATGGGTCGCGGCGTGAGGAGAGAGAACAACGTCATTTCGAACACAAGTCAAAAATGGAAGGAGTCCGCCAAATTCAAGCCAAAGCAGTCCTGGTGGAGTCATCCATTTCCTCAAGTGATACAGATGACGTTGTGCCTCCACCTCTAAAACAGAGACAATGTAGCCGTCGTCCAGTGCAGGTACTGGATCGAGAAATTGTTGCTGCCCACCGGAAACGCTTCCTCAAACCCTTGAAAAGATTGCTCAGTCAAACATAACTATTTGCTATTGTCTTTCTTATATTATTTTTAATTGAAGCAAAAGCTTGATTTATGTTGTAAATATCATCTATTTTGTTTTGAAATGTAAAAGGAGGTGCCATTTACCATTTTCTTGCATGCGTATATTTTCTTAATTGAAGGAAAAGCTATAATTATTTTGTAAATGTCATATATTTAAAAATAAAAGAGGCTATTTACTGTTTTTCTATATTTAGTATACTTTTATTGACTCAGAAACCATAACTACGTTATGAATATAATGCATTTCATTTTTTAGGATTGAACAACATTTTATAAAATACTTTTAGCCTTATTTAATTTTCATGCAACAGAGAAATTAAGCAGTTCTCTGTTGAGCAGATAGTTAGAAAATTCAAGTACTTTGAGCGACCTTTAAATATTATTTGATTTACATCATATTTAGCTCAAATCATTTCTTAATAAATTGTAACAAATTGAGGGAGTAAGACTTAAGATTTTCACTTTGAAATTTCACCCCTGTAACTAAAAACCACCCTAATATATACATAAGTAAATTTTTTTATTGAGGTCTAAAATTTTAGGCTTTGGCCAATAGGTTGTTATAGAGATGTACTAACATTATGAATATACAGGGTGTCCATAAATGTTTACCCTGAAAACAGTATGCTCTCATGTTTTAATGACGAATCTTACATCCGTTTTCTTTTTACAGATGATCTCGTACACGCATAGAGTTTCTGTGCCGGTGTGTTTCGTCTGCCGCATTCGCCGCTAGGAGCGCTGTAGTAGCTGTTCAGTTAAGATGACGTCTGTGACAGTGAAGGCACAATGTGTTGTGTGGCTTGCAGAAACAAAATCTCCTGTCAGTGTTCAGCGAAGGTTCAGAACAAAGTATGGAAATAATCCACCTGATGTGAAGTTAATTAAGTCGTGGATGAAAAAATTCTTGGAAACTGGAAACGTGGAAAAGGGAAAGAGCAATGGTAGACCATCAGTTTCCGATGGGACGGTGGAAACACTGAGAACACTTTCCGCAACTGTGCCTGGATATGCTCAACAATTACGCCATCCCCCAGCCGCAGGACAGGCAGCCAACTGTCATCTCCCAACAAGATGGGGCACCCCCTCATTGGGCGCATGTTGTTCGTGAAACTCTCGACGCAACATTTCCAAATCGATGGATTGGCAGGGACGGGCCAATCCCATGGCCCCCAAGATCACCAGATATTATCCCGCTGGATTTCTTTCTCTGGGGTCATGTTAAAGATTTGGTTTATGCAACAGTTGTTCCAGATATCAGGACATTGCGAGAACGCATTACGGATGTAATTGCAACAGTTAACCCACCAATGTTGGAAAATGTGTGGCGTGAGTGTGAATAACGTTTAGACATTTTACGTGCCACTAGGGGTGCACATGTGGAAGCTTATTACGTTCATTAACTATGTATCAAAACTTTGTATGTTTATCTACTTATGATTAAAACTGTGTTTGAATACGAGTGTTTATTTAAAAGTTATAGCATGCTTTAATCAGGTTAATCATTTATGGACACCCTATACATTTCATTCTTCTTGGGATATAAACTTAAATTTTCACCTAACCTAACCTAATCTATGACACTTTTACGATGTGGTATGTTGAACTTATGGCATTATTACCTATGAAATTATTACCTCTGACACTTTTACCTCACATTCCAAATAACATAGAAATACATTCTAAATTTGTGTTTTTAGATGTACTTTAGAAAGTACATCTAAAATTTTTGTCTAATTTTGCATCTTATTCATTTCCATTCGTTTGTTTCTAAACATAGATCGCTATAGAGTTTATTGTTAAACTCTATATCTATATATGTATAGAAATGGGGTAACAGAAATGCAATAGATGTACTTTGGATTCCAAGAGTACAATTACATAAAATTTTTACAGGTATTACTTAAAAATTTCCCGAAGAACCAAATTTAGAGGCTCCATCAGCGGGTACTTTAAGAAAATAGTAACCAAAAATAATCACACCTTCAACACTGTCGATTATGAAAGACAGTATAAATGTTATCGGTTTGTGTATATACATAACCTCGTCGTTCCTACAGAATAGCTCGAGCGAACGATAATACTGAAAGAACGGTCATCATCGGACTGAAGTTTTGCTCAAAATTTCGATAAGATGAACGATGGCAAAGGAAATATCAGGGTATTCATCTGACTTGGAATGACGTTTTCCTGTGATACATTGACGCTTTCAAACATTTGACGGAAAATGCTATACGAAATTCCTTTTTATCTGTTTCACCTCTTCCAATGCTTTTGGTATACTTGCTTTGAGATAAAATGTGGGTATAAATGAACATTCTACGGAATAACCGGAAGGTATTCAGTACTAAAATTGATATATAGACATTCACTAAATGTTGAGTCAATAAACATTACTTTTATGTTGTAATAGTTTTTACTGGGGTTATTGTTATATATATATATATATATATATATATATATATATATATATATATATATATATATATATATATATATATACACACAGGGTGTTTGAAAACTTCTGTACAAATTGTAATGGGGGATAGACAACACCAAGACAAACCCTTTTCGTCTATAAGTGTATGTCCACTGACGTCACCATTCGGCGCGAGAGGGCGCCGCTGCAATTGGCTAAAAGGTGAAGTGGGCTAGACTCGCGCTTGCCGCGGGCATTCTTAAATCGGACGTAGTACGCGTAACATGGAGCGCTTCACACGATTGCTGAGATGGCTGACATGCATATGGTGTATGGGGCTGCCAATGGAAACGGAAGAGCTGCTGTGAGGTTGTACCGACAGCGCTTCCCAAACAGACGTGTGCCAAACCACCAAACGTTTGCGCATTTGCATCGGCGACTGCGAGAAACTGGAACATTCCATGCAAACATGCATGACACTGGTCGGGAGAGAAACGTGCGCACTCCTGACATGGAAGAAGAAATCCTACGGCGATTTGAGGACAATCCAAGCGCAAGCACGCGAGGTGTTGCAAGTATCCTCGGTGTGAACCACGACCTGGTCTGGAGAGTGTTGCACGAGCAGCAGTTACATCCGTTTCATCGTCAGAGAGTCCAGGCATCACAACCTCGGGATTACCCTCTTCGTGTGGAATTCGCACGCTGGTTTCTGCAGCAGACAGCAGTGCAGCCTAATTTTCCGGCTTATGTGCTGTTCTCAGATGAGGCCTGTTTCACACGTAAGGGTGTGTTTAACATGCACAATTCTCACGTGTGGGCGCACGCAAATCCACATGCTACACGGGTTTGTAATGCCTGGACTCTCTGACGATGAAACGGGTGTAACTGCTGCTCGTGCAACACTCTCCAGACCAGGTCGTGGTTCACACCGAGGATACGTGCAACACCTCGCGTGCTTGCGCTTGGATTGTCCTCAAATCGCCGTAGGATTTCTTCTTCCATGTCAGGAGTGCGCACGTTTCTCCCGACCAGTGTCATGCATGTTTGCATGGAATGTTCCAGTTTCTCGCAGTCGCCGATGCAAATGCGCAAACGTTTGGTGGTTTGGCACACGTCTGTTTGAGAAGCGCTGTCGGTACAACCTCACAGCAGCTCTTCCGTTTCCATTGGCAGCCCCATACACCATATGCATGTCAGCCATCTCAGCAGTCGTGAAGCGCTCTATGTTACGCGTACTACGTCTGATTTAAGAATGCCGCGGCAAGTGCGAGTCTAGCCCACTTCACCTTTTAGCCAATTGCAGCGGCGCCCTCTCGCGCCGAATGGTGACGTCAGCGGACATACACTTATAGACGAAAAGGGTTTGTCTTGGTGTTGCCTATCCTCCATTACAATTTGTACAGAAAGTTTTCAAACACCATATATATATATATATTATATATTATATATATATATATATATATATATATATATATGATGAATAAAACCACGAAGGAAAGGAAACACAAAATGGTGCTCAAGCGCTTTCGTCTAATGACATCCTCAGGAACACTGAAGTACATAGAAGGTTACAGCCTATATATAGGTTACAAAAAAAAAATATATATATATATATATATATATATATTATATATATATACAATAAACGAAGAAATGAAATTAAAAAAAAAAAAAAATTATTAAAAGATTGTGAGATGGGCATACAACTTTGTAAGGAAACACTATCGATTTTTAGCACAAGATCAAACTACCGATTTTTAGCACAAGATTAAATTAATTATTTCCAACCAGTTATAAATAAAAAAAAAAAAAAAAATACAAATTTATACTGGAAATCTGCCCGGGTTTTATCACTCTACCCATCTTGTATATAAAAATAAAATGAAAATTAAAAGTTAATAAAGTCATACAAGTTTACCAAAGATTTAGCGTTCTACCTTTCTTATCTAGATCTGTTTTGAAGGAATTCAAAACAACAGGATCGAGTTGAAAAAGACCTTTGCTTATGTTGAAGTTATTTGAAAGTTGGATAATGGCAGACTCAAGAATATTTCTACTAACAATGTTGCCAGAGTGAAATAAAACTGAAGCATTATGCCAGTCAATACAGTGGGATAACTCTGACAAATGGACAAAAAGGCACTGGACAACTGTCCTGTTTCTAACGGAATATTGATGCTGTTTTATACGTGTGTGCAATCCTTTCCCGTCTGACCTATGTAAAAGGAATCACATTGTTTACACCCAATTTTATAGATAATGCCTGAATTATTGGTAGGGCTATTTTTTACTAGATATTTTTCACAGTATTGTATCTGAAAATACTACATTAATATCCAAAAGTTTAAGTATATAGCAATGCCTAAAAAGCCGGGAAAAATGGAAGTACTAAAATATTTTTTGACAAAGTACGAGTGTTATTATTGACACGATAGAAAGTTCGTTTTGTCTTGTTGAGACAAGATTCCATAAACGCAGATGGATAACACAGATCACTTCCAATACCGTTGATTTTTTCCAATTCGGCATCGATGTATTTCGGACTGGCGATCCTAAGGGCGCGGAGAAACATTGATGAAAAAAATGGCCTTCTTAGTGGGGGTGTCATGTCTCGAGTAAAAGTGTACGTAGGACAAATTGTTTGTGTTTTCCGATAGATACTAAACTTAAAACCTGGGCTTTCCTATGTACACGCACATCCAAAAATGGGATTGAATTGTCTTGTTCCACTTCTAAAGTAAACTTAATGGAGGGGACTTGATCATTTAACTGAAGGAGGAAGTTATCCAGGTCACATACAGCAAACTTAGGAAGAACCCGCAGGATGACGTCATCAAATCATTTAATAGTGGCTTGAAACGCATTCTCAAAGATCATAAGGACTTAATTCCGCTTTTCATGTCCACTTCACCTTCTCTGCCCTACCTTTACGGTCTTATTAAAACCTACAAACCTGGCAACCCTATGCGCCCTATTATTAGCTCGGTGGGCTCTATTACTTATAAACTCTCCAAATGGCTTGTCAAAGTCTTGTCCCCCATTCTCGGAACTATCTCTGATTCACATGTAAAAAATTCCATGGATCTTACTGAAAAATTGAATAATGCTCGTACTGAAACTAACGATAGATTGATCAGTTTTGACGTCTGTTCATTGTTTACAAAAGTGCCGATTGATGATATGCTTGACTTTCTCTCCCAAGAATTACATAAGTATGACCTGCCACTACCTTCACACATTGTTTTGGAACTTATTAAGCTTTGCATCAAAGACTGTAAATTCACTTTCAATAATGAGTATTATCAACAAATTTTTCATCAATGTTTCTCCGCGCCCTTAGGATCGCCAGTCCGGAATACATCGATGCCGAATTGGAAAAAAT
>JAJOZX010006419.1:0-2500 GCA_023014485.1 Bathynomus jamesi | reverse complement strand
ATAGATTGTTATCTTTAAATGAAAGTCACGTTAAAAAACTCAAAAATATGTGAAAATTTATTGAAACATTTGTGTCAAAGAAACCATCATTACCTAAGAAATATGGTAATTAGCGCTGAATATAGCTTCTCTTAAGTATTCTAAGTAATATGCCTAATAAGTATTAAATTACAGGCTGGTCTTTAGTTAGTTAAAAGTAAACATAAATGCCAAAAAAAGCAACTATATTTCGCCTAAATTCGGTCATAAACTATGAGAAATAATAGTGAAAAAACATAAAAAACAAGAAAAACAAAAACTCAAAAAAAAGGCCTAGACTGACGACCAAGTGAGGGGAGATTAGAGGGAGTTTGAGCAAAAATGGCAGATTTATGATAATTGTCAATTGTTAGCCGTCGGACGGGAGAAATTTCCCATTTTCCATAATTGAGATTCCGTTTTCTTTGGTACTGTTTTCTTTTCATTAATTCTCGCTGTGAATATGAAAAGAAAACTGACAACCTATCTTATTTTCATCCTATTTCTATTCACTTAAAATTAACTTCGAGAAAGAGAGAGACAATGCGAATATAGAAGATTTGAAGCCATATTTCGTATATAAGCGAGTGTTTTCCATATACCAGCGACGTTACGAAATCTCGTGTATATATATATATACTTGGTGGAGAAACGTTCCTTGATTTTATATTACTCTGATTTGCACATATTACGAAGCTTCGATGATTGATTTATGGAAATCAAGTTGCATTTAATTGATTCATCTGTTTATGAAGTTTCTGGGAACATGTTTCTTGCAACTGATATTCTGAAGTGGTTTTCATTGCATTATTTTGTTTTCGGATGAAGGTCGTATAAATTTAATGAAAAATCGATGAAGCAATGCGAGTTAATTAACTTTAAATGGCGGAAATACTGTAAATTGCGCAGTTATTCCAAACGCATTTATTTATTGACAGAAATATTAAATATAGTCAATGCCAACAACATTTTGATCGATAGATTTTGGAATGATGAAATAGTGTACATCAAAGGGATGAATGTTAACATTTATTAACAGGGTGCTTTCACTCGCACGATTTAATAATCTTAAAGCGTTCACTTAGAACTCTCGCGTAAAAATATCGCCATACTGTTAAATTCCCTTAATATTATTGTATTCTTTAAGAGCTAACCTTTGTGTGTGTGTGTGTGTGTGTGTGTGTGTGTGTGTGTTAAACAGTTCTTTACTGTATAACAGAACACTAGCATTATTTACGAGTACTAATCGTAAGTACATTTATAGGGATGGTATTTTTACGGTTTACAAAAGCAAAAGCAAATTGAAAGAAATTAAAATTGTTTATTGTGCATTATTGAATGCATTCAAATAAAGTATGGATTATTTTCTCTTTAATAATACATTTATACATTGTGATGATTAAGTTGTAGAGAAAAAAGTGAAACCCTCAAATGGAAACTCATATTTAGGGCTGGTGACTGGGGTCAAATATTAAGTATTTTTATCCTTTCCTGCGCAGGGCCTATAAGGACTGGGGAGGAGTAATGAAACGTGGTGAATTGCATTTTGTTGAGGCGGACCATCTCCTATAATAACTTTTTAGATGTCACAGCAAATAGCCTTCTGTCATTGTATTTTCTTACCCTATGTAACAGATAGGACGCCTGTTATTATGAAGGACAGCTATATTTCAAAATTGTTACAATAAATCCAGACTGTCGAACAGTAGACTGTCAGCCAATGCGTAAGAAAGGTTCTCTCGTGGAGGCAACAATGCCGTATTCAAACCATTAAAACAACTTAAAACTCACATTTACGTCCAGAGCAATAAGGCCCATTTTTTCGCAAGCACTGTCACGTCATAAAGGGCTTTCTAAATCTGTCAATTGGCAACGCAGTGTAATTATAGCAGAAATAGTATCACAAATCACATAGCTGGGAGCGCCTTAACTGGAAACACAGATAGAAGCAAGCTTCAAAAGAAAATATGGGTTATAGGAAAAAAAGGAGATGAAAAGCTACGCGTTTAACGGACGTTGAATTTTCCACACTTTGTAAATTTTGCCAAACGTGAGAACTCCGAGGCTGCCATCGTAAATAACTCCTCTTAGTAAAATTTGCTCATATACTTTTCAAACGCTTCTTTATCCTCAAAACCATAATACTACTAATAATAATAATAATAATAGCTTGCTGCAAGATTAGAATCCAATGAGCTCTTCCGATAGGTACGCTTATGATGATACACTTTAATCAGTAACCTCATACAACAAATGCGAATGTCGAACTAATTAATTTATCGGTTCTAAATTTTCTTCGCCTCTCGTAAAAGAAATTTGCAAGTTACTTCAAACTCCCACACAAGTAAAAAAAAACAAAAGAAAACTAAACACATTAAGTGAAACATAACTTGTACGAACATATTTGTATGCCGGTATTTCTTACACACACACACACACACATCACACACACACAATATACTTACATACACTAAACAGATCC
>JAJOZX010006418.1:150000-259848 GCA_023014485.1 Bathynomus jamesi | reverse complement strand
ATCCACAAATCATCCAGTGATGATCATAATATTTTATCTTTGTAAGAACCAATTCCAAATTCTCATAACTTTCTTGGAGATGTACCGAGTGACCAACAGGTACAGAGGCATACTTGTTCCCATTGTGCAAAAGAACAGCTTTTAGACTTCTTTTAGAAGAGTCGATGAAAAGTCTCCATTCATCCGCTTTGTACTCAATGCCAAATGCCTGTACCAAACCATCAAAAATTGCCCTCATGTGAAAAGTAGTGAATAAACTCCTTTTCTCTTCTTCTATACAAATATATCGATGTTCCAGCTGATAATAAATTTCTTTCTTTTAATCTGGAGCCTAAGAGTTCAGCAGATTCCTTGGATAATCCCAAATCTCTCACTAAATCGTTTAGTTCAGATTGAGTGAACAACTGGGGGTCTTGACTCCTATATCACACTGAAATTCTTCATGATCAGTATCTGAACCAGAATTACTAGGCAAATCTTCCACTGTTTCTGGTGGAAGCAGAACTGGAACTTCTGGCCCATGAGGAACAGGTCGAAAAGCTGATGGAAGATTGGGTAGAATATGGCTTTCTTATTTTTTGAGTTATAGCCTTTAACATCACAAGAGCAAAAATAGCAGTCATCACAGTGATTTTTTGGCTCCCTCCATACCATTGGCACACCAAATCTGAATGCTTTCTTTTTGCCTTTACACCATTTCCTTAGATCCTCTACGCAAATAAAACAAACTTTGTGTGGTGCCCATGGTTTGTCTTGGTCTCCTAGTTTCATTCCAAAGTAGGCATGGTACACTTGCCTAATAAAATTTGTTACGTTTCTTTGATGTTTCTTGATCACAAATTCCCCGCATATGTAGCAGAAGCTGTCGGGACTGTTGACACATCCACGGCTAGCCATGATTCACAACTTACTACAGTACCCAGAACACAATAAGAGTCTTGAATTTAATTTAATAAAGGCTAAATAAGGCTTTCTTAACACTATCAAAACACGCTAGTTCGCTGATATAAAACACAAAAAACAACTCAAAATCACTGAAAAAATTCGCTTCGGATGAATCATTGTGCGCACGTCATGAAATCTGAGTAACAACTGACTCATACGGCTTGCAACCCAGTATTTATAGTCTCTTAGAAGTTTCTAGTAATTTCCGGAAATCTGGCATTTTCTCGAAGTCGCTTCACAAAAAAATCGAATTTGTGAAATAACTTTGTGTCGTATGACATTTTTATTGTGTTTTTCGAATTCAGCACACAAAAATATATTGTAAACAGCTAAAATTATGAAAAAGTTTTCCATCGCAGGCCTGTGTATAATCAATGGAAAATATCAGTTTTTGTGGCTAATATTGTTATTTAGCATCAGCAAACAATTCAGTTAACTAAATTTATGATGTGAATATTGATGTCATAGAAATTCAATAGTATTTTTTTAACAAAACCAGATAAAGTGGCTAATAATTTTCATTGTTAATATCAGCAAAACTTCAGAAGGCATGTACAGGGGAGTTAATGACATCAGATATTTGTGAAACATGGTTCATTTTACTTTTTTTGCATGATAGCAACTTTTAAAGACCAGAAAACTGGTGGTCACCATTTCTGTTCCCCCCCAATGAAGAGGCGACTTAATTCAGGTGTTTAAATTTTCAAATCGTTTAGATAACGTAAATTATGAGAATTTCTTTAACTTGCACGAAAGGAACATGACGAGAAATAATGGTTTTAAAATTAGGAGTAAACTATTTGAGACAAACGATGCGAAGAGGTTTTCACTAATAAGACGGTTGAGAGGTGGAATATTCTACCGCGAGGGGCGTGACAAGCACTTTAGAGCTGGCAGAGTTGTTTAAGGATGGGTTGGATAGTCATTTTAGTAGCATCAATTTGCATAAAAGCGCGGGTAAACTGGAGAGGTGATTTTTAGTTAATATAGGTTACTGAGATAGAAGCAGTGATTTTCCTTAAAAGATGTAAATATAGTAAGAGGCGCTGGTCGGGTCTGGTATCAGAGCACTGGGAATTTTCAAATGATTGACTTTTCTACATTTTTTATTTCATTTGTATTTCTAATAGGAATTCTCGGTAGTGAAAACCTCCGAATAGCCAATTAAATTATTTTGGGAAGCCACTCCTTTCCACTGCCTTCTTTCTTTCTTTGCTCTTCCTTT
Source organism: Bathynomus jamesi (assembly GCA_023014485.1). Taxonomy (NCBI): domain Eukaryota; kingdom Metazoa; phylum Arthropoda; class Malacostraca; order Isopoda; family Cirolanidae; genus Bathynomus; species Bathynomus jamesi. Next base: position 257,678 of record JAJOZX010006418.1, on the reverse strand, counting down.
CTTTTTTCTTTCATTATTAAAAGTGTGCTGCTTCAGGGAGGGGTAGTTAAAACAGAGCAGAAGTAGTATTGTTCCCTTTGTAAAAAATGTACGTATTAGGATTTAGGTCGGTTCTAGTTTCAGAATAATGGGAGTTCTAAAACGATACTCCATTGCTACAGAAGGGAAGCTTGATGGGATCTCTCGGGAACCAAACTCTCCGAATAGATGTTTTCAATTTTAGGGACGCTACTCGGGTTTATATTGTTGGAATGTCGGTACTTTTTAGTTAAATGGCGGAATGGGTAATGTTGTTAGCTAGAGAAAGTTTTATAGTTTTATATAGAAATAGTGATGTTCCCAATTGCAATAAATGTAGTAGGAGGTGCTGGCTAGGTGGGATGATGGGAAACTTGAGGAGACCTCTTAGGTGTCAAAACCTCTGCACAGTCATACTCATCTCCAGGGAAGCTACTTAATTCCAGCATGCTCTCAAACACACACTTCTCCCTCTATTCTTCACTACATATGCACACATTTTACACATTACACAGCTTTCCTTTGGCCCCTCCTTTCTACATAAAAAAAATACAGAGTTACCAAAATGACCAAGCTGAGGACCTCGATATTATACCATAAATGAGAATTAATGAACACAAAAAATTGAAACGAAAACGTTGGCTATTATACTGCGTCGAATTTAGTGGAAGAAGGGTAAACTTAATGAACATTCTTCCTCAACTAAATTATAGGCAGCATTACCAACCAACTTTTTCGTTTGGACGTTATCTGTTCATTGCTTTTCATTTATCGTATAATATCCAGACTGTCAGGTTTCTCATTGTGGTAACTTTGTATTTATGAATACTTATTTTAATTTTTTAATTATAATTCTTAATTGTAATTATCAATTCATAACTCTCGCTTTTCTTTTGTGTTACCTATAGAAGATGGAAAATGATATGGACCTTTTCCAGTTTGTGTACCGTTTTTCATATAATTTATTTTTGAGAATATTTTTGTTAAAACTAACGAAAATATCACGACTTAACCTAACCAATTATCAAGAGCGTACAGTTGATCTATTAGTAAATAGTAAATACTATTCCAGAAACAAACAATGTTATAATTAATAATAGATCAACTGTACGCCCTTGATAATTGGTTAGGTTAAGTCGTGATATTTTCGTTAGTTTTAACAAAAATATTCTCAAAAATAAATTATATGAAAAACGGTACACAAACTGGAAAAGGTCCAATGATATTTCAGAAACGTCTGTTCCAATTAAATAAATGTATATTTAAGTGGCGGTTCTCCGGTTCACCTATCTACTGAAATTCTCAAGGAATGAGCACATTTGTGAAATATATATTAAATATTTGAAAGTCATTCTGATAAAGTGTTTTGAGAAAAGGATCACTTTATTTTTGGGTGTTGTTTACCATGACAGAAACCATTATACTAAATATTTATTGTTGAAAGTAACACTCATACCTTTATCCCTCCGGCTCTGGTCACTTCACGAAGTGTAAGTCTGACTTCCCAAATGAAGTGAGGAACTTCTAAATCTACGAACAACCAGGGTTGGATTCTTTTTTGGAGTGAAAAGACTTGTAAAAATCTCCATCTACTGCTTGTAGATAATTATGATTTTCATTACTGTAAATGAAATACTGTAGATTGAATTTGAAAAAAAATAAAATTCCCCATAACACCTTTTTGCATAGAAGAAATAATTGATAAAATAACAGTTAACCTTATGTGCTCTTTTTTCATACATTTCTGCACTTACAGCAGTCACTTAGTGTTTCTGTTTAATCATTAGAAGTTCAATCTGTTTAATCGTTAATTTTAATCGTTGTAAGTTAATTTTATGTATAGAAATATAAAGAGAATGAGATGTTTTCCTGTCTTCAACGTCATTCAATTCTTCATGACATTGTAATAAGATTTTCCGTCAGATCTAAAGGTTCACTCTACCATAAAGTTTGACAAATTTAGCTTCCTTTTTTTCTCTAATATTTTTATTACTTGTATAAAAACCTCACGAAACTAAGTTTTTAAAAAGAAATAACATTTAAATATTTTGAATTTATTGAGACATACTAAAGCGAAGACGCATTCGATGGTTTCCTGAGGAAGACGTTAAAGTTGATTCGTCGGAGATGTTGAATGAGTGGTTTCCGCTCATATTCTTTAATGTCCAAATCTCTGACATGGCAAGTATCATCTAAGGAAGAAAACAAAATCCGTGAATGCAGTTTTGTGATTGTATGCCTTGAATATTCAAACAATCTTTTTGTAATTATTCACGAAAATAGGCTAGTATTAATTACATTAAGTTACTACTTACGGTTATATATTATGTATTACTGTTTGTATTCAGTATTTCATTTAAATCGTAAGATGTGTTATCCAAAATGTAAACGGGAAAAGTTTCATATAAAACTTTGGCACTTAATTTACAGTACCAAAACGTTTAGTATTCTACCAAAATTACTAAAATTAATGAACATAATTACATAATTAATGACTTTTGTAATAATCTAATAATACTCAAATAGTGAATACCTATATTGTTTTAGCAATTTTGCTCTTTTATAATTCCATGTTAAGCATCACTGAGGTTAATTCAGCGATTTCATGAAGAGAATAACAACAGTGCAACCTAAAATAAGTGTCAAACAATAATATTTAACAACATCTCTAAAGCAGTGTTGCATGAGTGATTTCACTTTTGACTTTTCAACGGAATGAATGTCCCCTCATTGTCCACTCTTTCACTTTGAGAAAATGACTGTTCAAGACAATCATGAAAGAATGTATAACCGACCAACCAATAGATTTTGACTGTAAATAGGAAAATCATTGACGGTCTCTGAAAAAGTTTTGTTTATTTTAATTATCCTGAATTGCAACGAATGGAAACAAATAAATAAATTATTACTTATGCAACAATCAGTAACTCAATTAGGACCTAATTTAAAGTTTAAACAAGGGAAATATAAATTTTTTTATTAAACGTTTAAAATTCAAGACCAATGTATATCAAATAAATTTCTACTGCAGAATACTATTGCTTCTCGTATTTTATAGCTTGAAAGATGACTTCAGTCATTACTACAAACCTGATTCAGTTTCAAGCCTTTCAGGAACAGAAGTATAATCTAAGTGTTGAATTCTTTGTTCCAGTTCATTAGTTCTTGATTTCTCCTTTCATAGGAACTCTGAAGAGCTTCAACTTCTGAACGAAGCTCAGAAATCAAAGCAATCGTATTTCCTGTAAGAAATTTGCACTCAATAATTCGTCTTGTTACCAAAATGAAAATGCCACGTCACTCATAATTTCAAACAAAGACTTGGTACCACTCCAAACAACTACCAACAACAAACTCTAAAGAATATATATATATATATATATATATATATATATGTGTGTGTGAGTGTGTGTGTGTGTGTGTGTGTGTATGTGTGTGTGTGTGTGTATACGGCAAAATGCCAACAAACTATTCTTAAAAAGAAAAAACAGCTTATATAGTCATCATACACAAACACACACACACACACACACACACACACACAAAATTGCACCCCCTTCTAAACCTAAAAATTAATTCAGTCCCTGTTCAACGAGTGCAATCGGTCAAACTTCTGGGAATTACCCTCGACGCAAACCTTTCATTCAAACAGCACGCTGAAAAAATGCAACAATTTAGCCAAGGTCTCATTTATAATTACAAAAGCAGACAGGTGTAGTACTCCCAAAACGATTTCTTAAATCCATATACTTCACTATGGTATACTCACACTTGCAATACTGCATTATTGCTTACGGAAGTGCACGACAGTATTTTATGTAGCCACTGGTGATAATATCAAAAGATTAATTAGGCAAATCTTTAAATCAAACAAACATAATGAAATTACAGACAAAATGTTCCACGAGTTAAAAATTTCAAACGAGCAGAAATCTACAAACTAAACATACCACATATACTCGTATGTATCAAATCGTCATAAATACTGTACCGCAAATCATCCAAAATAAAACATTATCTTTCCAATCCTAACCCCACTTTAACACAAGAAAATCAAACAAGTACGAGTACATCAGAAAAACAAATTGCATTTTAGATTGCGCGACTAGATCCTCATGCTCAACAGGACCCGACCCTGGAACACCCTCGATCAGGAGATAGAAGAATCTAGAACATTGAAAGGTTTCCAAAGGAAATTGAAAGACAAATTCATCGGATCATAATACTGTATCCCCTCTCTTCTTTCCATACACTCCTGCAGTCCAGTTATATAATAATAAATAATTTTATCTTCCTGTACAGAACGAAACCAATTACATTAATAACATTGGTCAACAAATTTTGCTTTTTTTGTGTTTCTTTGAAGAGGTTCTGTGTTCTTGATCGAATTTTCAAAGCTAATTCGGAATATGACCTTGTAATCTTTGTATCACGGAGGGTTGTTGAGAAAACTGCGAATTAAATTTAACCCAGAAGCATACAAAACTGTGTATGTTGTATTGTATGTATAAGACGTGCTCTAACATTATATTAACTATACCTAAAATCTTTTTGTCGACGACTTGCCTTTATAGGCGACATCTGGGGCTCCCCTGATTAATTTCGAGCAGTAGTCAGCTAGCATTATTGGGTCCGGTCTGCCTTCTTACCGGTTTTCCATTGTGGAAATGTCCTCTTCTCCCATGTTCGTCACTAACGTCACCAAGGTTGGTCGGAAAAAAGTCCAAATCGGAGTGCAGGAAATGTACCTTCAAGGGCATATTGCACTCCATTAACCTAAACGCTTCAAGCATCTCCTCAACTAACTGCACGTAGTTCGGTGCCTTGTTCTTACCTGAAAAGTTCTTGACGACTGCTTTAAAGTCTTCCCATGTAACCCTCTTGGTTACATTCAGGACTTCATGAAAACGACTGTTATTCATAACTTTTCTAATCTGTGGACCAACAAAAACACCTTCTTTTATCTTCGTCTCAATTATTCGCGGAAACTTCACATTCTTTCACCTTCCCTGTTCATCGTTTTCGCGAAGTGTTTCACTTATCTCTGCTTAATGTGAAGAGGTGGCAGGCATAGGCGTACGGGCTTCATTTTTTTCCGGGTGGCGGCTCGCAATTTCACTGGAGGTGAATTGAATGCAAACCTTAAAATAAATACGAGTACCTAAAAAATGAAATTACATCCCAAAAAATTTAAGAAATACATAAAGCAACAAATTTGTTTTTATAAGTTTAAATGCGACACGTTTATGCGACATGGCAGCCAAGCAAAACAATTGTTGGAAATTTATTATTTTTGGTTTAATTACTCCATCTGAGTCTAATTTCAATAAACTCCATTTTTTCCGCCATTGCTTTGTGGGACTTTGCCCGAAAACACTCGGAAACTTGCGAATCTGGGGGAGGACTGCAGCCTCCCCAGACTTCCCGCCCCGTACGTCTATGGTGGCAGGTATACCTTCTTGGGATCAACCAGCTGTTTATGTGCGACGCTCATAAACAATCTTTTATAATTCTTAAAAGGCTTAAAAAGTGGGAAGGGAGAGGGAGAACCGGAAATTAGGGTGGTCACAAATGGTTAATAAAGGTAGTCCAGGTGTGAGTATAAAATATATCAGATAATAAAAAGAATTAACATCAGATAAAATTACAAAGAGTCATTAGAAGATATAACAGAGAACTAAATAAATGAATATGGTGGGAAGGGAGTTATGTATGTATGATTTGTTGTCCCGATTTATCCATCGTGTTTTTGTTTATTGAAGGGAAATTAAATTGTTATACGTGATATTTTCCCGTTTCCTGTGTTTAGGTTAATGTTTTTTTGTGTTGCATAAGGGCTAATTCGTAGAGGAACCTCGTTGGGTAATGTGGTGCGTTAAGGATGACGTGACCCTCCGTGAAGTTAATTTGATGTCCTGTGTTTCTGTTGTGGTTGTAGATGGCGTTTGAAGTAATGCAGGTATGGATCGCTTGTTTGGGTTTCCAGTTTCTCCGATGTAGTAGTTTTCACAGTCGTAGCAGGGGATGGTGTAGACCAGTCCTTTCTTCTGTTGGGGCGTGTTGTGTACTGTTTTGTTTTTATGGTGGAGTTGGTGCTGAAAACTGCGGTGAGTTGTTTAGGGAGATTGTTGTTGATGTTGTATATCCCAGCTACATGCCAAGAAGAAGCACTGCGACTTTTAAATCGCCACAGATGTGCCACTTGTACTTAGTGTACTCTATGTAATTCAAAACAAGCTCCATATTTTCATATGACTCTTTCATATGGACAGCATGTCGGACGGGAATTGATGCATAAACGTTTCCATTATGTAACAGCACAGCCTTCAGACTTAACTTGGAGGAGTCAATGAACAGTCGCCATTCTTTTGGTTTATGTTCATGACCAAGTGCCATCATCAATCCGTTTACATCGTTACAGTAACAGATTTACACTAAAAAAAAAAAATTTGGTAAAATCGTTTTGACGGTTGCGGAACACACAAATGTTAGTGTTTTTTACCAACAGATTCCACCCTTGCAACCCAGAGCCTAGTAGCTCTGCTTAACTCTGAGATAAGATTAAGTCTCTGACGAGGTCATTTAACTCAGCTTCTGTAATTAAGTGAATCAGATGGTTGAAAATCTGGGTCCATGTCTTATTCCAATTCCATAGGCTCGTCTACGGTAGTTTCATCTTCTAAGGTCCATGTCTCTGGCCGCTTTGGTATTGGAAGACTTTCACCTTGTAGCACTAGTCTTATTGTCAATGGAAGATTTGGATATTCAATCGATTTTTTGCTTTTAGAGGAAAATCCAGAACCATTCGTTAAATAAAAATAACAAGCTGTGATCTCTCTGCTCTCTCGAAACCATGGGGACAGCAAATGGCATGATCGGCGAGTGCTTTTTAACCATGCCCCTGAGATTTACTGCGCAACATGTACAACAAATATGAGGAGCCCAGCTTTTGTCTTGGTCCACTGTTTCACATCCAAAATAGAGTTCGAATGCTTTTTAATGAGAGGAGTGATATTCTATTTTGAGAGTTGAGAGGGGACTCACCTCATATGCGGGCTACATCGTAGCCAATGTCGTAACACTGATTCCTGTTGATCAGCGAAGTTAAGCGACATTGGGTCTGGGTAGTAGTTGGATGGGAGACCGTCCTCCGTGTCCAGATTAAGTAGCGACCCGTGGTTCGGATCTCACGTAAAGCTGTAGGTCCCCTCCGTCATATGACCTTAGATGTTGCGAAGGAGGTTAAACAACCCCAATCATTATTACTATCACCGCATACGTTACAGAAAGTATCAGGTTGTTAGCATATTTGCGAGACATAATGGCTTTTTAGATCTTTTGACACAAAAGCATTGAATGACAACCAACAAACGACAAACCAGGGCTGTGGAGTCGGAGTCGTGGAGTCGGAGTTAGAAGCAATTTTGGGTGGAGTCGGAGTCGGTAAAAATGTACCGACTCCGACTTCGACCTCAATATAAAATCTTAAGAAAATACTATTTTAAGTATAAATAATAAATATAAATCAAATATATTTATTATTTATACTTAATTAATTATCAGTATTAACCCTTACTTTTTTTTCAGGAAATATTTTTATAATTGTGATACTGATAACTTGATAAGTTTAATTTCAAATTATTGATAAAATTATTTGTTCTAAACTTCAATGCACAATGGTAAAGAGACTTCCAACGAAATCAGCTGTGTTTGAACACTTTACAATCACTAAAGATGGAAAGGAGTCGGAGTCAGGAGTCGGAGTCAGGAGTCGGAGTCGGAGTGGAGGTTTTGTGTACCGACTCCACAGCCCTGCGACAAACGACAGTACTCTTACAGACAACGCAGTGCAGCGGTCACTATTGCATTATCCTACTGTCACGGTTGCCAGATTGTGCGATTTTAGCGCCCAATGAATTTTAATTTTTAAGCACCTCAAAAACTGGAAAATAATAAGTCTAATGATATTTTCTTTTGCAAAATGGAATATTACGGTGAAGCTGCTATTTAAAAAAAGTTACAAATAACAGGCAAAAATAATAATAATAATAATAATAATAATAATAATAATAGGCGCCCTAACGGTAATGCCTGAAAGTTGTACTGTGTATAATAATAATAATAATAATCTTACTAATAATAAATTCTCTATCAGTCTTGGCGGATAACTTGTTGAAAATAGTCTCATATAATGTGAGGTCAGTGAGGAATTCAACTGTAGATGTTCATAAAATCTGGACAGTGCACATTTGATACTCCTGCAGGAGCACTGGCTACCTAAGCAAGAGCTAAAATTCCTCTCTACCATCTATGATGACTTTATGTACCATACGTCATCAGCAGTAGACTTGTCAGATGAATTAATGTACGGTAGGCCTTTTCGTGGTGTTGCTTTCTTAATAAGGAAAAATTTGTCAAAACATACAAAAAATTTTTACAAGCGATAATGTAAGGTTGTTAGGCACTGAATTACAAGTGAACAAAGATTGCATATTAATTGTAAACTGCTATTTACCATACAACAACGGCAGTGATCTAGATGAATATATTGATTTGCTGTACAAAATTAAGTCATTATCAGATAACCCCAAATATTCTCACTGTATAATAATTTAATTGGGGACTTTAACGCACATGTGAACTCGGAATTCTTTGTAGAATTGGTAACTTGTGCGAGTCGGCCAATTTAAGTATAAGTGATGTAGATGTATTAGGGGTAACCAGTGGTAATTTTACATACGTTAGTGATATGAGTGGTACCACCAGGTGGATTGATCATTGACTCACTAGTAATAATCTAAAGGATCGAATTGTTAGAGTTCATATTCTGTATGATTTCCTTCTTTCTGATCATAGACCATTAGAAATATTAATCAACGTTACCAATTTATGCACAACAGTATACTTGAATATGTGTAAAAGTCGGGGTCAGTATAAGGCGGCCACAAGGCGATGTAAACAGGAAGAAGAGTCTATTCGAGCATCAAAAACCTGTAAGGCTCGCATAAATAACGATAATAACAAATTTTGGAAATTTGTTAAGAATCAAACGGGTGTCAAAATGTCCTCCCTCCGACAATCGATGGGGTGTAAGGGGAGGATGAAATTGCAAAGCTGTGGAAAAACCACTATTCTAACATTCTTAACAGTGTAAGTAGGGATAATCTTAAGATAGATTGCAGCGAAACGATTGTGGGAGGGACAAGGGAAAATACTTTGATATCATTTTCTGAAGTAAAGAGGTTAATGAAAGAGTTAAAGACTGGTTCTGCGATAGGGGTAGATGACTTATCGAATGAGCACTTAAAATATACCAATGACGTAGCATGTCTGCATATATCATTGCTCCTATCTGCCATGTTTGCTCATAGCTATATCCCTGCAGAGTTCATGAGGGTATATATCTTGCCACTGGTGAAAAATAAGCACGGGGACATTCTGTACAGCAGTAATTACAAGCATATTGCTGTCGCTTCCTGCTTCTCGAAACTACTAGGAAAACTCTTGTTACTACGATTAAATGATTTCCTATAGACATCTAATCAGTTTGGCTTTAAAAGGTCCCACTCAACTGACCTGTGTGTCTATGTACTTAAGGAAATAATATCTAAATACAGTGACAGTAATTCAACTATTTATAGCTGTTTCCTAGATATAAGTAAGGCATATGATTGGGTGAATCACAATATTTTATTTGCAAAACTAGAAGACAGGACGGTTCCCATGTACATATTAAATTTATTGAAATTTTGGTATTCTCACCAATCTTTCACTGTTAGGTGGGGCAATGTGCTATCCGAGTGTTTCGCCTCCCTTGTAGGGTGAGACAAGGCTCCTTGCTCTCCCCTATGCTGTTTAGTTTGTATATTGACGGCTTAATTGCTTCACTTAATGAGGAAACAGTAGGAGATTGTATAGATAACACAAGGATAAATAACTTAGTTTATACCGATGATATGGTGTTAATAAGTCCCTCTGTTATAGGTCTGGATCGGCTACTAAAAGTCTGCGAAGTGTATTCGCAGAAACATGATGTTCTTTTTAATGTTACAAAAACTAAAGTTATGCAGTTTCATCGTAAAAGCTGTAATCAGCCAGCTGATATAAGGTTTAAAATGAATGGTGAAGTAATTGAGGAAGCACAAGAGTTTAAGTATTTGGGTCAAACTATTACCAGCTCATTGAGTGATGACTCGGATATAAGAAAACAATCTCGAAGCCTGTGTGCTAAAGCGAATATGACCATAAGGAACTTTCCATTCTGTTCAAGTGAAGCTAAAGACACTCTCTTTCGTACTTTCTGCAGTAATATATACGGACAGCAACTCTGGGTGAATTATAAAAAAGGTTCTGGCAGAACCCTAAATTTGCTGTACAACAGGTCTTTTAGACTCATACACAAATTACTCCCGAGATGCTCAGCTTCGCAAATGGTTGCAACCCGCAATGTCCCGAGCTTCCCGGAGGTAACAAGACGTGCTCAACACAGTCTAATGCAAAGAATTAAAAAATCAACCAACCCGATCATCCAAGCTATCCATGAGTCCTGCCATTTATTCTCTAAACTATGGACTTCTTGGTACGAAAACGTCTGTCTGTAGCTCCACTTTACTTCGACATTACAGTATTATTTCTAATCAATTGTGTATATATTTCTATCCTTAGTATATGAACTGTCATTATATTTATAATATTTGTCATATGGACTATATCTGCCAATAAACCTTTTCATTTTCATTTTCAATAATGAAATACAGGAATTGAAAATTTCTCGAAAACCGTGCGTGATACAGAAATTTCCAAGGTCGTTCCTTGTTAATTAATTTATTTTTCTATACACAGAGAACCAAGAATATGTTGAGTCTATTTTCTTATATTTTTCTTATATATTCTTAAGAATTTGTTATGGTGAAGGCGATTTTCATTTGAATCACAGGATTTTCTTTGTGTTGAAAGTGTGAAAAGTCCAAATTGAACATAATTCAGATAGTAAATCATTTTGACAATAAATTCGTTTGTTGAAAACTCTAATGAAGAAATATTATTTATGTTATATTTGTCCACGTTGTTGTTGTTGTTGTTGGTTAGCCGATCAGCTCAACCTGATCGAGCAAGCCGGCGCGCGGCACGCAGGTAACCGATCGCCCTCTCCGGAGTGGACCAGAGGTTCAGCGCACTAGTGATGTTGTGTTGTGTTCGTTGTTGTGCTAGAGCGGTACAGTCTGTCATAATGTGTTCAATTGTTTGTGGTGTGTCCTGGCACAGGTGGCAGGTGTGGTCTGTGGAGTTGTCTAGTCTGTGGTTATATGTCTGTAAGTTGGGGATGTCCACATCGGAATCGTGCTAAGTTAACTCGATCCAATTTGCTCAGGCTGGTCTCTGACCTGTCAATGGGTGGCGGCTTCGCACCTAGGACCGCAATCGGACCGAGTCGTGTCAGTGCTTTGTGGGTTAAGTGTGTGTGTATGTGTTTTCTGTACTGTGATGTCTGTGGGGCGTGGTATGGAATGGACTATTTGGTTATAATATCTCTCTGGTTTTACCTTAATGGTGCGAGGTGTCGGTGTGTGATTGTACATGTAGTGGCAAGGGTGTTGTGGGTTAGTTGTCGCTGCTGCCATGAATTGTGTTCCCCTCATGTCTAAATGTTCCCTAACTTTCAGTATTTTTTTTCTGTGTGCAGGTGTTCTATTGGTGTTGTTTGAGTACATTCTGTAATGATACGAAGTGCGTTGTTTCGTATTGTCTGTAAGGTGTTTATGTGTGTTTGAGATAATGGGTGCCCAGTATGGGCTAGCAGAGTCCATAACTGAGCGAATATATTGTTTATATATGAGTGATGTTGTTTCCTGCTGGTGTCCAAAGTTTGAGCCTGTTAGTTACCCTAAGCGTGTTAAGTCTTGACGTACATTTGTTTTTAATGTCTCGATGTGGTTTGCAAAAGATAATGATGTGTTGTATGTGACCCCAAGTATTTTTGGCCCTGTGAGTGTGTGGAATGTTGGTGTTGTTTAGTGTAAGCTGTGGAGTTACCTGGTGTTCTTTTGTGTTGCTTGTAAGCAAGGTGATGGTTGATTTTGTGGGCGCTACTTTGAGTCTATTGTGTGTGAGCCAGTCTTGTATACTGTTTATGTATGTTTGTAGGTTATTTGTAGCGGTGTCGATGTTGTTGTGAGTGGATGTTAGAGTGATATCATCTGTATATAATAATAAGGTAAGCTTGTTATCTATGGGTGTTGGAATGTCATGCATGCATAAGTTGAACAGTGTTGGTGAGAGAACAGAGCCTTGAGGGACCCCGTTCGGAAAAAGCTTGTTTTTGGATGACTTACCATTAAATGTGACATGTGAGTATCTTCCTGAATGATAGTTGCTCAGCCACCTTTTGGTGTTATTGTGCATGTTTGTGTTGGGTATTTTGTTTATGAGAGGGAAGAGTGGGATGGCATCAAATGCTTTACTAATGTCTATTGTTGCTAATAGTGTATGTTGAGCTGGTCGTCTGGAGTTGATGCCATCCATGATGTGCTGCGTGAGGTTAGTGAGTAATGTCGTGGTTGAGTGGTGAGATCTGAATCCATGTTGAGTAGGCGATAGTGGTATGTGTGGGTTGGTGATTTGTAAGATTAGTCTTTCTGTTACTTTGGAAGGTGTGCATAGTAAAGTAATGGGTCTATAGGAAGCTGATTCTGTTGGATTTTTGTTTGGTTTGAGTAGTGTAATAATTTTACCTTGTTTCCATATGTCAGGAATAATACAGTGTTGGTATGAATATGTGCTGATGTTTGTGAGAGCTAGTATTTCCTCTGGGCCCAAGTGTTTAAGGTGTATGTTAGATATGTTGTCTGGTCCAGTAGCCTTCAAATTCTTAATGTTTTTGATGATCTTGGTGGTCTGGTCTGTACTGAAGGGTGTAATGGTCTTGTCGAGTCTGTAGGTTTTCTTGTTTCTGGCTGTTTCTCTGCCTGCGTGTTTCTGGTTGTTTTCTCTGTTTAAGTGACTTATCTTTGCGTAGTGATTAACTAGAATGTTAGCTTGTTGTGTATATGTTGGGATATTATTTTGGCTGCGACAGATAGCCGCGTGTGAGGTTGAATGCCGCTGTTAGAGTGGGTAATGCTGTTTATAGTCTTGTATAGCCTGGATGTATATGTGGAGTGGTTTAGTTTGTTTGAGAATTCCCTAAATGTTTCTGTTTTTTTTTGAGTTTGTTGTTTATTTCTGTGTAGAGCTGTTGTACTGCTGTTTGTGGCTTCTGTGTGGTGCTTGTTTGTTTGAGGTTGTTACGTTGCCTTATGAGGTGGGCTATTTCTTTAATAGTGTAATTGGGGTTGTATTTCCTAATGTTGCCCTTGGTATGTATTTGTTTGCATTATTGATGATCTGATTAAATGTCTTGAGTGCTGGATTGGTTTATGATGGTGGTGTTTAATGTGGTGAATTGTTCCTCAGTCTGTATTTTGAACTGTTCCCATTCGGCTTTCTTGTAATTTCTGTAAGTGTGCCTAAGGCTGTTGGGGCAGAGTGTAGAACGTGTTGTAATGATGATGGGCAGGTGGTCTGATGACAGTTGTTTTTTCTGTTCTCCAGTGTGTATGTGTTGCTCGTGAGGGGGACAGAACGTTATGTCTGGGGAGGAGTTTGAGTATCATGCTTGATGTGGTATGTGTGTATGTACTTCTGTATTGTTAATGAAGAGGCTGTTTAGTTGTGTGGCTATGTTGGCGCCTCTGGTGTGCTTTGGTTGTGCAGGTACCAACTAGTGTCTTTAACGTTGAAGTCTCCTCCTAAGATGACATTAGTGAGAGAGGCCAGATTGTGTAACTGTGGATTGTAATTGGCTGGCACCTGAGGTGAACTATCTGGTGGGATGTAAATGTTGATTAGTGTGGTGTTGTGTTTTGCGCGTTTTAATGTTAACTGCCTGTATTTCTATCGTGTTATCTGCTTGAATTGTGTTTGTAATGTTTTGGGTGGCATCAGTGTAGCTAATGCTTCTACGTATGTAAGTGATGAGTCCACCCCCGTGACCCCCACCCCAGTAAGATCTTGACGGATCGCCGTGAAGTCAGAAATGGTGGGTGTTTTGTGTGTGCGTTTTAGTTTTGTTTCTCGTATAAGTGCTATGTCAATGTTTTGTTTGTGTACGAATTCCCTAAACTGCATGATTTTGTTTGTGAGGCCATCTACGTTGTACTGTAATATGTTAATATTATACTTCTGTATGTGTCTCATGGTCCTATTTTGTCTATGTCTTTGTGTATGGTGACATGTGCAAGTTGTAGTGGGGCCTGGATTAGTCTTAATGTCGCCTGAGCGTAAGAGTAGTCCGGGGAGCACGCAATTGCTTCCCGAAAATGAAAAAATAGCACGCTGAGAATAGGTCCGGCCCCGGGAGCTGATGGGCACTCTGACCGTGTCACGCAACAGGCCGTCGACTGCCAGTCTGGCCAACCGTAGTTAGCCCGCTGCACGGAGATTTAAGAAAGTTTGGCCACCAGCGCTTTGATGTTTCGGTTTGACGTCGCCTCTTCTTCGCGTTGACGTGTCCCGCGCTGGAGGATACAGCCACTGTCAGAAGTTTCCTCATCAGCTGCTAACACTTTTTTCACGTTCTTCTAGCTAACTGTTCAGAGGTTTTTTATAAACATATCTCAGTTTTCTGCTCAAAACGGCCCTTTCTAATTTTAAAATTGATTATTCAAGGAAGGAAGATGTTGACTTTTATTTTGCGGCAACAGTTGATGATATTTATGTTACTTTACTGATTAATGAAAATTATTAGATTATCGATGGTGATTAAAAAAATGTGTGTGTGTGTGTGTGTAATAAAGACTCGTACTCCTAAAGGAACCAAAGGAAAGGTGGTTGAAAGAAGTTAAATTGAACAAGCAGCTCACACCACGTCAAATTTATTCATTAAAAGACGCTCATGAGACCCGTGTTTAGTTTCCTCGTTAAATTTAAAATAATTATTGATCTATAGTCATGCTTCATTCCTTTTAAATAATATATTTTAATTTATTTATTTATTTATTTACCCACAATACCACTTCTCGAAGTAAATTTTGACCGAGAGACAAATTATCGAATCTCATTCGAGCAATTACAAAAATTACTATTAAAGGTTTGCTGAAAGAACAAACTTCAAGAAAATATTTCCTTATAACATTTCAAAAAAAATGCCATTCTAATTAATTTTTGTTCTGTAATTTTAAAGTGTAAGACGCCTGAATTATTTAAATAAAAAAAAATTTTTTTAATTAAAACTGAAGTTCAACTGAAATTCAAGAGTAAGACGAAAAATTTATTTAAAATTTAATGAGAAAAATAAAATTTTGAAATTCATTACTTTTGAGGTCATTCTTTCCATCTTTTCATTTACGCTTCCAACGGAAGAACACTCTTTTATATATATACATATTAGTAATAATGTTTGTATAATTGTGTAATTTTGTACGTGTGTGCGTGTGCGTGTGTGTGTGTGTGTGTGTGTGTTGTGTGTGTAAAGAGTATTTCATCAGTACAAGGATGGTAATTGGGAAACCTAAAAGTACCAAAATAAAATATATAAATTTTGCTGTGAATTGAGAATATAAATGTAAAATTGTTGAAATCATTTAAAATTAAAAATAAATGTAAAATAAGTTTCCTAATAAATAATTAAAAATAAATAAATAAAAACAATAAAAACAATTTGTAAACAATATATTTAGATCTGAAAACAATTAAGACAGAAATACCGTCTGTGCATCAAGCATATAAATTAATTATTGTATTAAAAATAAAAAAATAATAATAATAATAATATTAATATCATTCAAATGAACTTTGATGTTATGTAACCGTACAATGGAAGATGGTTAAAATGAATAATGTTTCAAGGAATTGTATTATTGTGGGTATAATATTTAATTCATCTCTCTTTGGCATTATTGATTATTTTGAACAGGTTGGGTATGAATATCAAAAGGTTTTGGTAGGAATCCAGGGTCCTTTCTGAACGAAGACCTTCGTGGGATCCTGTCTTGCTTTCAGAGACTTTCTTTTATAGAAATTGCCATGGGTTTTCAATCGATCTGAAGTTAGAAGAGTTGCCAGGCCATTCCAAAGTTGAAGTGTAGTTTTCATAAACCGTTCTTTCACAATTTTAGCTGTGTGGCAACGTGTTCTCTCCTTCTGCATTCAGGAATATCTGACTTCCTGCATTGTTCTCAGAGCATGTTGTTCGAGGATGTTTAGGGAGCCACGGAAATTCACGGTCGTATCGGTCGAATATTTATTTTACTGAGGGGAGTAGGGTCCTTTTTTATCTGGGCACTAGTGATGAAAATGTTGACATTTATTGACATTTAGTCGCTGAGTCGTTTATTCATGGCCTTTGCGATCTTTCTGTCCGGTACTCTGGTACTCTGTTACTCTGCATTTGCAAAAATCCTTATTTTCAACATACTGTACACAGTACTGACTGAAATATTTAAAGTCAGGAGGATACATGCCTATGACCGTAGTTTTATTATATAAATACTTTTACATGGCCTCAGTTTTCTGGGTAAATTTCTATAGATTATATACAGGGCGTCCCAAAAAAATGTATACACACTTTAAATAATTATAAAGGCAGTGTTTATTAAAATACATTTCATTTTCAAAATGTAATAGAATCTACAGACATTATTTAATTGTTTTGTCAACGCCTGTTTTCAAACTGACGTCCGTTCTGGTCCAGGCACTGCTGATAACGCGAAGCAATGGAATCGCAAACATCACGAAACATTTCGTTTGGTATTTGTGTGCATTCTCGTTCAATGGCTGCTCTCAATTCAGCGACTGTTGCAGGTTTTATAGCGTAGACTTTGTCTTTTAAGTATCCCCATAAAAAAAGTCTAGTGGTGTGAGGTCTGGTGAACGCGGAGGATATTCTACGAAACCACTTCGTCCAATCCACATCCACATCGTGCCAAGTACCACTCGCAATACTCCACTCTTCGGTCCGGATCATCTTCATTAATAGCATGGACTAATCTTGGAATGTAACTTTTCCATTGACAGCGCTTCAAAATGCGTTGGACAGACGATTCTGAAATTCCTACCTCACGACTCGCTTGCCGCACAGATTTTCTTGGACTTTGGTGATACGTTTCCAGTACTCTTTCTTGCTTTGTGGGGCTTGTCGATGTCCGTGGTCTTCCGGAACGCTTCTTGTGGACATTCTGAACAGTTCCATCGGCTTCAAACTTATCTCTAATTCGAGTGATGGTAAGTCGCGTTGGTGGATCTGTTTGAAACTTCCTCCTAAACTGTCTTTGCACTTTAACTGCGTTTTCACACTTCCAGTAGCATTTTAGAATGAATTTCCTTTGTTCAAAGCTTAGTCTGACTGCCATTATTAATTCTAATGGGTTTAACTTGGAAAGAAAGAAACATCAATTGAGCTATCAGCTGTTAAAGTGTGTATACATTTTTTTGGGATGCCCTGTATATATATATATATATATATGTATGTATGTGTGTGTGTGTGTGTGTGTGTGTCTCTGTGTGTGTGAGTGTGTGTGTGTACGCGTGTGTATCATGTGGATTACCGAACTTGGAACTTTTCTAACATTTAAAAATTCGGGGATAGTCATACTGTGTGAAAAATTTTTATTTCAAGGCCCAAAACAATATTATTAGTTCAGAGTTTACTGAACCTAAAAATGAAGCAATGTAAACAATGTAATAAGTGTACAAGCAGGCAAAATTAAGTCTACGACTAAAATACGGTTAAAATACATAAAGAAACCTTACTTCAGTTTCAATTTAAATGTATTACTTATAATGCAGATCTATCGATCCATTTAATATATATATATATATATATATATATATATATATATATGTTACAATGTTACACTCTCCTTTCCTCTGGGTTTATTCCCGTGTAACAGAAAAATAATCCCGGCGAAGTAGACCTGAAGAAGTCGTCGCGATGTCTTACCTCCTCAGGCACTCGTTTCGAGTGCGCCAAAGAATTTAAGGGTCCGGTGGGGACAAGAAAATGCTTGGCAAAGTTTTTCGTTTAATGTGCTTGAATCAGAATGCCTTAATTTATATAGAATGCCTTAATTTGAATAAAATTAAGTGGAAGTCAAGTTGTTTCTTGTTCGACTTTAAATCAGAATTATTTATTAGACTCAGCTAGATATGTGTCCCAAGACTTCGTAAAAACAAACTTGCCCTCGCACACGGGGTTTGAAAGTTAATTTGCTTAAATGAGTGTAGTCTGTTTGCTTCTACTCCTGTAGGGAGATTATAATGGATTGGGATCCAGGCCTTAATCCGGAGATTCCGCGTTCACCCCCGAGTGCAGAAATGTGAGTTAAGGGTGCTGAGTCCCTCCTTTTATATTCGAAAAAACGGAATTCCTCATACTCATTCGCATGAGGTGGTGACGTTATTACCGCGTGCCTTCCGTTTAGTAGAAAGGATTCACCAGCACGAGGTGCCTTTGCCTTATCGTGTGACTTCCGTCGAAAGGAAATACTGAATGAATCATATAATCTTAAAATAATCTAAACCCTTTGTTCGCAGTTCCGTTTTAGGAACGTATTTAGGTACACAAAGTACGTCAATTACATAAAATTAAATAAACCCTTTGTTTGCATAAGTTGCAGTCGTGAAGCGATTTCAAGTTTTTATAGCTTCGGGCTTTGTATGGTTTTAATCGAAATAAAGTAAATTAGCAATGAAGAAAGATAACATAACATATATATATATATATTCAAAGCCAGTGCCAGTGACGCTTGTCAATTTTGTGCTCCTTACTATCAAATTAAGAGGGTTTAAAGTCAGTGAACCGTTATGTTACCTCTCCAATAAAATATGTAAATGTGCCAAGATTACCCAGTTACAATCTCATTAGATGGTCCACAATACTTAATTTATATTAATACATATAATATATCCTCAAAATTTTCTAGCGACATCCGGCACTACCTTCTTGGACATATGAGGTAGTAAACAGTGACCTTGAAATAGTGAGCATACGACATACGAACGAACGAGCGAGCGAGCCCTTTAAAATTACGAACGAATGAACGAACGAACGATTGAATTTTAACTAAACTGTTCAAAATATTTTCAAAAGGCGAGGTAAAGGCTCTGAAATCTTAAATGAAAGACCAAGCAAATAGATAAATAGTTTTTATTACTTTAGATATATTTACAAACTTACGCGCTTACGTGATTTAAAGGGACAAGAAGTGGGCACTCTTTCTAGCATCCCCTTCCCGTTCTCCTCTCCCGCCCCACCCCCACCATATACACTGCGAATCTTCCGTTTAATAGTAAAAGTTTTGACGGTGACCGCGGGAATGTATGTTTCATTACGGTATAATCGTACAGTGACTCCGCGCGTATACTTTTTGTGTCATAGTTAGTAACAGTTACATAATTAATGTGAAAAGATGCCTGAGCATCGAACCGTTGCGTTGGTACCCTGAGCATGATTTAAAGGGACAAGAAGTGGGACCCCTTTCGGCGTTCCCCCCATCTCCACCCCAACCCCAACCCCCGACCAGCTACGCTCTCCCGCAAGCCGTTACAAATACAATGGGATCGTCTGCTGAAAATCTTGTAGAAAATCCTTTATGTTTTATATTTGACAAAGTAGATCATATTAGGTCAGACCTTCTCGTATCTGTCTGTCATGATTTTTATGATTCAGAAGAAATAGAACATGCGAGGGTACAGTTAAACACCTGTTCAGTGCTACCCTCCCAACTCGTAGAGGTAATTCTAGAAACGAGAATACCCTGAAAGACATTATAAATAAAGTGTCGACCCCCTGGCATAATGAGGGCAATATTACCTTCTAAGTTACAAATTTCCACAGAATACCGGTAATCTCTATGGGTGACGTAGATGTCTCGGTGCTCCTCAAACAGTATAAAGAGGTACAAAAGTCGATAGTTGAACTGAAACACCAACACGTGGTGTCAAATCAGAAAAATGCAATTTCGCTAGAACAATTCCGGTCAGAGTTAGATGCGTTGAAACAGACGCTCCTCCCAAAGCCCAGTTACTCGGAAGTAGTTCAACAAGTCAGATCTCCAAGAAGTGCGTCGGGCAGCGAGGGAGACGAAATCCCCGCCCCCAACTCATCCCCTGAAAGTGAGGTGGAAACGCAGCATGCAGGGGTAGCGGTCAACCCTCCTCCCGTTAAGGAAAGGACCCCTGCTCCCGATTTCACAATGAGGAACAGGGACGGTCCAATGCCAAGAGACGAGGCATCATTGCCCTCTTCCCTACCTCCCACTGCAGGGAGAGGCGTTCGATTACGCCTCGCTCGGTGCGCAGTTCCACCCCTCCCACCGAAGAAGGAGGGGCACGCGCGGCCGTCAGGTTATAAACACCGCTAACAGACCCTCACCAAGCCAAAGAGTAGGGGAGGGGCCTCCTATCCCCCAAAGGTTGTGCCACCCATCCCCAATGCAGGCGAACCCTGCCTCAGGGAGATCGAGGGAGGATGACGGGTGGGTCACTGTTAACAGGCGTTCTTCCCGGAGGTTTCCTCAACCGGTCTCCGCGGCAAGGCCACCGATAGGGAATCTCACCCTGCGATATTCGACACATGATGGAAGAAGTCATTGGTGAACACAGTATATTGTTAGTTAATAAACTAAACACAAAATCTCCGTATTATAACTCATTTAAAGTAATAATTAAAGGTGTAAATTCGCATTTCAACCCGTATAATATGAGTCAGTGGCCAGACGGTATTATTGTTAAGGAGTTTATTCACTTTTCCAGGAGATTTGATAAGACGCAAAATAATAATAATAATAATAATATTAATAATAATAATAGGCGCCCTAACGGTAATGCCTGAAAGTTGTACTGTGTATAATAATAATATTACTAATAATAAATTTTCTATCACTCATGGGGGATAACTTGTCGAAAATAGTCTCGTGTAATGTAAGGTCAGTGAGGAATTCAACTGTAGATGTTCATAAAATCTGCAACAGTGCACATTTGATACTCCTACAGGAGCACTGGCTACCTAAGCAAGAGCTAAAATTCCTCTCTACCATCGATGATGACTTTATGTACCATGCGTCATCAGCAGTAGACTTGTCAGATGAATTAATGTACGGTAGACCTTTTGGTGGTGTTGCTTTCTTAATAAGGAAAAATTTGTCAAAACATATAAAAAATTTTACAAGCGATAATGTAAGGATGTTAGGCATTGAATTACAAGTGAACAAAGATTGCATATTAATTGTAAACTGCTATTTACCATACAACAACGGCAGTAATCTAAAGGAATACATCGATTTGCTGTACAAAATTAAGTCATTATCAGATAACCCCAAATATTCTCACTATATAATAATGGGGGACTTTAACGCGCATGTGAACTCGGAATTCTTTGTAGAATTGGGTAACGTGTGCGAGTCGACCAATTTAAGTATAAGTGATGTAGATGTATTAGGGGTAACCAGTGGTAATTTTACATACGTTAGTGATATGAGTGGTACCACCAGGTGGATTGATCATTGTCTCACTAGTAATAATCTGAAGGATCGAATTGTTAGAGTTCATATTCTGCATGATTTCCTTCTTTCTGATCATAGACCATTAGAAATATTAATTAACTTTACCAATTTATGCGCAACACGACTTAACAAGAATTCAATAGGTAAGAATAACCTCGTCGATTGGTCTAATGTTAATATGCAACAGAGAATAGAATACAAAGACAGAACAAGTCACCTCTTCAATAATTTAAAAATTTTGCATCTTGCCTGTAGTAATCCTTGCTCAAATGATTCTCACTGTAAACTCATAGATACTAAGATTATTCTGGATGGAATGATTTTATTGCCCCCCTGAAGAGGAAATCGAAAGATGCCTATGATTTGTGGTGCTTTCATGGTAGACCCAGATTAGGACCAGTATACATGAATATGTGTAGAGGTAGAGGTCAGTATAAGGCGGTCATAAGGCGATGTAAACAGGAAGAAGAGTCTATTCGAGCATCAAAAGCCTGTGAAGCTCGCATAAATAACGATAATAACAAATTTTGGAAATTTGTTAAGAATCAAACGGGTGTCAAAAATGTCCTCCCTCCGACAATCGATGGGGTGTCGGGGGAGGATGAAATTGCAAAGCTGTGTAAAAGCCATTACTCTAATATTCTTAACAGTGTGAGTAGGGATAATCTTAGGATAGATTGCAGTGAAACGACTGTAGGAGGGACAAGGGAAAATACTTTAATATCAGTTTCTCAAGTAAAGAGGTTAATTAAGGAGATAAAGACTGGTTCTGCGTCAGGGGTAGATGACTTATCGAATGAGCACTTAAAATATGCCAATGACGTAGTATGTCTGCATATATCATTGCTCCTATCAGCCATGCTTGCTCATAGCTCATAGCTCATAGCCCTGCAGAGTTCATGAGGGTATATATATCTTGCCACTAGTCAAAAATAAGTACGGAGACATTCTGTCCGGCAATAATTACAGGCCTATTGCTGTCGCTTCCTGCTTCTCGAAACTACTAGAAAAACTCTTGTTACTACGATTAAATGATTTTCTGTGGACATCTAATCAGTTTGGTTTTAAAAGGTCTCACTCAACTGACCTGTGTATCTATGTACTCAAAGAAACAATATCTAAATATATTGACAGTAATTCAACTATTTATAGCTGCTTCTTAAATATAAGTAAGGCATATGATAGGGTGAACCACAATATTTTATTTGCAAAACTAGAAGACAGGAAGGTTCCCATGTACATATTAAACGTATTGAAATTTTGGTATTCTCACCAATCTTTCACCGTTAGGTGGGGCAATATACTATCCGAATGTTTTGGCTCCTCTTGCCGGGTGAGACAAAACTCCTTGCTCTCCACTATGCTGTTTAATGTGTATATTGACGGATTAATTGCTTCAATTAATGAGGCAACAGTGGGATGTTGTATAGCTAACACAAGGATAAATAACTTAGTTTATACCGATGATATGATGTTAATAAGTCCCTCTGTTCAAGGTCTGGATCGGCTACTAAAATTCTGCGAAGTGTATTCGTAGAAACATGATATTCTTTTCAATGTTATAAAAACTAAGGTTATACAATTTCATCCTAAAAGCTGCAATCAGCCAGCTGATATAAGGTTTGAAATGAATGGTGAAGTAATTGAGGAAGTACAAGAGTTTAAGTATTTTGGTCAAACTATTACCAGCAACTTGAATGATGATTTGGATATAAGAAAACAATTTCGAAGCCTGTATGCTGAAGCGAATATGACCGTAAGGAACTTTCGATTCTGTGCAAGTGAAGCTAAAGACACTCTTTCGTACTTTCTGCAGTAATAAATATGGACAGCAACTCTGGGTGAATTTAAAAAAGGTTCTAGCAGAACCCTAAATTTGCTGTACAATAGGTCTTTTAGACTCTTACGTAAATTACCCCCGAGATGCTCAGCTTCGCAAATGTTTGCTACCCGTAAATGTTTGCTTCCCGGAGGTTAACAAGACGTGCTCAATACAGTCTAATGCAAAGAATTAAAAAATCAACCAACCCGATTATCCAAGATATCCATGAGTCCTGCCATTTATCCTCTAAGTCTAAGGTATGGAATTCTTGGTACGAAAACGTCTGTCTGTAACTCCACTTAACTTCGACATTACAGTATTATTTCTATTCAATTGTATATATTTCTATCCTTAGTATATGAACTGTCATTATATTAATAATATTTGTCATATGGACTATAGTCTGCCAATAAACCTTTCCATTTTCATTTCATATATATATGTATATGGGATGAATTTCACAAATATGTGAAATAAATAAATGATGCGCAACCACAAGGAAAAGGTGAATCGATTCCAAGGCCTTTCGTGTATTCAACAGCTCACCTCGTCAGAGAGGGGATAGGTCTCAAGCAAAGAACAATAAATTAGTGTCACTGATGTTCCATCTCAGCAAAATACATGAAAAAAATAGTTGACTAGGAAACCTATGACTTTTTGGAGATACAGGAAAGATTCACTGAAAACCACCACGGATCATAGATGCACTTAAAAGCAATGAAAACTTCACGGATTTTGCTAAAGCATTCGACAAATGTGATCATAATATTATAGCACACAAAACGAACATATGAAAATAACGAGAAAAGTGGGAAAAAGGTTCTATAATTTTCCCAAAGAACGTCAGCATGTCTTAAATATCCAAGATATATCATTATCAGAATTGGAAGTACGCAGTTCAGTACCACAATGGACAGTATTAGCTCCACTCCTATTCATAAACCAATAAGAGTATAGTAACTTCCATTGCTTATGATGCAAAGATCAGCAGAAAATTAAAAATGCTAAAGAGGTGGGAGCCCGTAGACGGACACAAACAGAACATGCAGATGGTCAGAAGACAATACCATGGAATTTAACACCGAAAATTTTCAGCTCTTTAGATATGGAAGAAATGAGGAACTAAAACAGAGAGCATATTATGCTCCAGATAGACCGGAAAATCAGAGAAGTGCGAAGGCAAAAGGATTACAAGTTATGATGACCGATGATGCAAAATTTAGAAAACAAAATAAGATAGTGATAAACAAAGGAGAAAGAATTACGGGACAGTTACTGAGAACCACTAAAGGAAGGTACAAAAAAGTAATGATTCCCCTGCTGAAATACGGATTATACCAAAACTTCAGTACTGCTCAGTAATGACGTTCCCATATAAAAAACGGTACAAATTAATAAACTAAATGAAATTCAAAGAAATTCAACAGTTAAGTCTGTGTCTAAAAAGAACCCAACTACTGGAAAAGACTTCGTACATTAAATCTATATTTTCTGGAAAAAAGAAGAGAAACATACACATAATATACGTGTGTAAATTAATAGAAAAATATGGTGCCTTACCTCAAAGTGAACTATCCAAACAGCACTGGAAAATTGGAAAGGTAGAATGTGTAGTGTTCCCAAAATAACAGCCACACATGGAACATCCTTAAGTCTGAAGAAAACTAGTTTGGTTGTCAAAAACCCAGGTCTATTTAATCAGCTACTCGAGGATATCTGGAACATCAATGGTGTCAAAGTTGAGGTCTTCAAAAGAAAACTAAATTCTCGCTCAAAATAGTCCCGGATGAGCCGGATATGTCTGGCAAGAAGACAACTACAGTATCTTAACCAGTCCCGGCCAAGAAGTGGGTTGACCAGCTTGACTTTTGTATGAAGAGAGATCAACGCATAGACCAACTAAAAAGTACTATATATATATATATATATATATATATATATATATATATATATATATATGGAGGGTATGGGACAGAAATCTGATTTTTTCCCTCAAACAGCAGATCCTTTATAAGGATATACAGTATACTGTCTTCTTCTTCTTCTTCCGCAGCTTATTATCCCATCTTTACATGGGGTCGCTGTTTTTGGTTCGTCTTCTCCACTCTCCTCTGTCGTATACCACGTCCTCCTCCAAGTCCTTCTCCCTGATGTCCGCCACCACACAGTCCCTCCATCTCGTCTTCGGTCTTCCTCTTCTTCTCCGTCCCGGCAACTCCATCTCCAGCACTCTGCGCCCCACATACTCCTCCTCTCTTCTCCTGACGTGTCCATACCACCTCAGCCTGGCCTCCTGCACCTTCTTAGATGCTTCCGCCACCTTCACTGTTCCTCTTATATGCTCATTTCTGACCTATCCCTCCTCGTCACTCCACACATCCATCTCAACATCTTCATTTCAGCCACATCGATTTTTCTTTCATTGCTCTTCTTCATTGGCACAGTCTCCATTCCATACAACATTGCCGGCCTCACCACTGTTTTGAATACCTTTCCCTTCAGTTTCACTGGGACCATCTTATCACAGAGCACCCCTGATACGTCTCTCCAGTTCTTCCACCCCGACTGTATTCCACAGTTTATCTCTCTCTCTGCTCCCCCCTCTGCATCCACTGTTGACCCCAAGTATTTAAAATACTCCACCGTCTTAACACGCTCTCCACTCAATGTCACTTCCCCTCCTCGGTCCTGCTGCACATCACATCTCATATATTCGGTCTTCTTTCGGCTAATTCTCATCCCCCTACTTTCCAACGCCTCTCTCCAATTTTCCAACTGCTGCTCCACCTCCTCTTTCGTCTCCCCACTCAACACAACATCGTCTGCATACATCATGCACCACGGCGCCTCCCCTCTACTCCTGTCCGTCAACACATCGAATATCACATTGAAAAGGAAGGGGCTCAAAGCTGATCCTTGATGCAGACCAACTTCCACCCCAAAGCTCTCTGACACACCCACGCTACTCCTCACCTTAGTTGAGGTAAGGATATATACTGTATGATTGAGAATTCATGCTGAGCTCAAAAAAAGAAGTGGAAATATTTGTATGGGGAAACATGAAATCTGTAATAATAATATGTTTTACACATAGACTGAGTCTGAGTTGTGGAAAAAAGGTAGAAGTAGGTTCTGGCATTATAATGATGGATGACGTAGGGACATTCCTTTTAAAAGAGAAAAATATGACGCAATTTTGTTCCTAATATTTTTTAAGAGAACTCGCCAGAAATCTAAGTAAAATAAAAACAATTTGTAAAATATATTTAAAAATAGAGAACCTTGGTCTCATTTAATGTCATTATAATGAAAAAGTGTGGTTTTATATTTTCATGCATGAAGATCATTTAATGATGGATATTTAAGAGAGACTGTGCAGTAACATTTCTGGTGATGATTATGTAAGTGTTTTACTGCTAGAGAGGATATGTCAGTGAATTCCTTTCCCACATTTCATATCCTCAAAACAAAGTGTATCATAACGCGGAAGTAAAAATAATTTTACCTGATGGCACATTTGTTGGTGACAGTGAAGCTGATGATTTCAAAGCATCTATTTCGTTTTCTGTGGAAACATGAAACGATATTACCGTTAAAGGTTGTATTTGAAAGGCTTCACATATGAGTACTTTTTACTACCATCACTTAGAAATGTACAACATTTTAAATCATTTTACAGTGAATAAAATTATTCTCATTACTATGCAGTAGGTTATGATAACTTTAAGTTTTATAAGGTACACTTACCCATTTCGATCACTCTTGAACTTAAAGAACAAATAAGACTTTCTGTCTTCGGCTCAAATCTTTGGTGATTTGAGTTTTTGTTTTCAGATGCAGTCAAAAGCGAGTCTAGTTTAGAATGAGCCTCGATCATCTTCTTAGACACAATTTCTAGCATCGATTTTGAATTAACTGGAATACAACATTAGTACTTCATACAACAGAAATGTAAATAGAAGAGTATAAGTTCACTTCTGCCAATTTTATCATAATAATCAATTTTGTAATCAACTATTTAAAATATGCTGATTTCATTAATCACCTTTAATTTCATAATCTATCCTTTTTTTATTATTATTATTATTATTATTATTATTATTATTATTATATAGGATTTACATTTAATTTTCAATATTCTGAATAATTTTTTATTTTCAGTACTGAGTTTCTTAATAATAATTCCAGATAAGAATCTGCAGTATGCTAAGAATACTGTCTTCATTTTTTCTTCTGCTGACGCGTTTCGTTCATGTATTTTGAACATCTTCAGAGCTTTATACATAATTTTAAAGTAAAATGGGTTATAATATATATATATATATATTTCTTTTTATTGTAAATTTGATACAATTTCAAATTAATTTAAGAATATTCGAAAGTTCATTGAATTTTATATTAATTTTCGGTTTTTTCATTTTAATGTAAAAGGCTTCGGCAATTCTTAGTTTTTGTACGTTATGTGATGAGTATAAGATTTGAAAGTTTTGTGAGGTATTTTTTAAATTTAATATTTTATGATCTACTCTGTAATGTTCGTTAATTTTACTTGGACGATATTTATGTTGGTATGCTCTCTCTTTAATGTGGTTTGTTGTGTAACCAATGTAAGTCGACGTACAGTCAAGTACAGGACATGTAAATTGGTACACCACATGATGTTGCTTATCAGGGTTTTTGTTACGTGTCGAAAAATGGCTAGATGACTTTTTTGTTTTTATAGTATATGTTAACAGTGATAGTTTTTTCTTTATCCATTGGTTTTATGTGCCTCTTTAATATATTGTTTAGACATTTTTCTTCATGTTTTAGTCTTGTTGGGTTTCTTGTTTCGAAGTAAAATTTTATACCTGTATTTTTATTTTTATTTTCCTCCTCCTCCTCCTAATTTTTGTTATATAAATTTGTTAGAGTTCGGTTTATGATATTATAGACTAAAAATAGCGGAAAATCACTGTTTATTAGATTTTGCTTTATTCTCTCAATTTCTTGATTAAATAGTTGCCAACTTGAGCATATATTGAAAGCTCTGTGCACGAGTGTTTTAATTATTGATAGTTTATATTTTTCTGGTGAATATGAATTATAATTTAAATACGTTCCTTTGTCTGTTGATTTAACATGCACACCAGTCGTTAAACATCCATTTTGACCAATGAATATATTAATGTCGAGAAAAGAGAGTGTATTATATACAGTTTTGGGTTGTAGAAGTTGTTTTCTTTCATTATTTTATTTTCTAAGTTTGACATATAAAAGTCTGCGAAGGTAGGTCCTAATGGTGTGCCCATAGCAACACCATCTATCTGTATGTAGGTTTCATCACAGAATCTAAACGGAGTTTTTGTACAACACAAAATAAGTAATTGTTTCATATCTTTTTTTAAGGTTGGTGCAATTAAATTTTGATTATTGTAAACATTGTCCAAAGTTATTTCTATGGTTTCCATGACTGGTACATTTGTAAAAAGTGATTCCACGTCAAGAGAAACAAGTTGTTCAGCGTTGGCTATTTTTAAGTTAGATAATTTAGCTGGTGTTTCGGTTGTAGAATTTACAATAAAATTTTTGTTAAGATACGGTCTTATTATCTTATTTAAAAACTGAGCGATATCATGTGTGACAGTTCCGCTCATTGAGATGACAGGGCGTATAAAATTTTACTTCGAAACAAGAAACCCAACAAGACTAAAACATGAAGAAAAATGTTTAAACAATATACTAAAGAGGCACATAAAACCAATGAATAAAGAAAAAACTATCAATGTTAACATATACTATAAAAACAAAAAGTTATCAAGCCATTTTTCGACACGTAGCAAAAACCCTGATGAGCAACATTATGTGGTGTACCAATTTACGTGTCCTGTAGTTCACTGTACGTCGATTTATATTGGTTACACCACAAACCACATTAAAGAGAGAGCATACCAACATAAATATCGTCCAAGTAAAATTAACGAACATTACAGAGTAGATCATAAAATATTAAATTTAAAAAATATCTCACAAAACTTTCAAATTTTATACTCATCACATAACGTACAAAAACTAAAAATTGCCGAAGCCTTTTACATTAAAATGAAAAAACCGAAAATTAATATAAAATTTAATGGGTGCTACTGTAGTATGCGGTCTACCTACGATTCGGCGGTCTACCTTTTAATTATAGCTTCTTATCTTGTTTACTAATTGTTTGTTTACATCCCATTGTCAATCGCCCTTGACGATTGGTTAGGTTTAGTCATGATATTTTCGTTAGTTTTAACGAAAATATCATGATTAAACCTAACCAATCGTAGGTAGACCGCATACTACAGTAGCACCATTTAATGAACTTTCGAATATTTTTAAATTAATTTGAAATTGTATCAAATTTACAATAAAAAAAAAAAAAAAATATATATATATATATATAACCCATTTTACTTTAAAATTATGTGTAAAGCTCTAAAGACGTTCAAAGTATATGAACGAAACGCGTCAGCAGAAGAAAAAATGAAGACATTATTCTTAGTATACTGCAAATTCTTATCTAGAATTATTATTAAGAAACTCAGTACTGAAAATAAAAAAACTATTCAGAATATTGGAAATTAAATGTAAATCCTTTATAAAGACATAGGCTGATATCGACTTTCTAAAATTTTGCCTCAATAATCAGATGTCTCCTAATTTTCTAAACATAAGACTTTACGGCAAAACAGCTCACAAAGAAAAGTCTACAGAAAATTTCAAAACGCAACTTCTCAAACGCGAAATTGTGAAACAGAAAGAGAAATTAATCGACCTTAAAAAAGAATCCATTAAAAATGTTTTACTTTTCAGAAAAGAAACCGGAAATCTACACTTCTATTCTTCTATCTTATTCTTAAATAGAAGCTTAAGAGAATTCAAAGATGACATTGAGTTTAAACACTTAAATAAATTACACAAACTTTATGGAGGAACAATTATGCAGAAAAACAAAGAATCACTAGTGACTAATTTATCAAATTATGAACCTAATGAAAACGAATCTAGTATACTTGACAAAGGATTAAATTTTGGCCTTAGGAAACCATCTAAAAAGATAGAAAAAAAATTGAAACCGAAAGAGTTTATGAAAAAATTAAATACAATGAACGTAATGGTAAAATAAATGTGATTAATGATGATGAACTTAAAACGAAATTAAAAACCTTTTCAATCTCATTTATTGAAAATAATAATCATGGAAAATTAACAAAAAATGAATATGACGCGATATCATCTCTTAGAAACAATGATGAAATCATAATAAAAAAATCCGATAAAGGTAATAGTACTTTTATATTGAACAAGAATGCATATAATAATAAATTAAGAGATTTTGTCAGCAATAATAGTAAATTTTCGAGATGTAATATTAACACAACACTTAAAACAAAAAAAATTAAATAAATAAAATTGCTAATTCAATAAATGACGTAAACATCTCGAAATTACTAAAAAGATCAGGAAGTTATAATGATGGTCATCTTTATGGACTACCTAAGAGTCATAAAAACCCTACTAATCCACCATTACGCCCTGTCATCTCAATGAGCGGAACTGTCACACATGATATCGCTCAGTTTTTAAATAAGATAATAAGACCGTATCTTAACAAAAATTTTATTGTAAATTCTACAACCGAAACACTAGCTAAATTATCTAACTTAAAAATAGCCAACGCTGAACAACTTGTTTCTCTTGACGTGGAATCACTTTTTACAAATGTACCAGTCATGGAAACCATAGAAATAACTTTGGACAATGTTTACAATAATCAAAATTTAATTGCACCAACCTTAAAAAAAGAAGATATGAAACAATTACTTATTTTGTGTTGTACAAAATTCCGTTTAGATTCTGTGATGAAACCTACATACAGTTAGATGGTGTTGGTATGGGTACACCATTAGGACCTACCTTCGCAGACTTTTATATGTCAAACTTGGAAAATAAAATAATGAAAGAAAACAACTTCTACAACCCAAAACTGAATATGAGATATGTCGACGATGCCTTGATACTATTTAAAAATAATAACCACATTCCTTTATTTATTCGAAGATTTCATGAACTAAGTAAATTAAAATTCACATTTGAACCTTCCTTGAATAATACACTCTCTTTTCTCGACATTAATATATTCATTGGTCAAAATGGATGTTTAACGACTGGTGTACGTGTTAAACCAACAGACAAAGGAACGTATTTAAATTATAATTCATATTCACCAGAAAAATATAAACTATCAATAATTAAAACACTCGTGCACAGAGCTTTCAATATATGCTTTAGTTGGCAACTATTTAATCCAGAAATTGAGTGAGAAAATAAAGCAAAATCTAATAAACAGTGATTTTCCGCTATTTTTAATCGATAATATCATAAACCGAACTCTAACAAATTTATATAACAAAAATAAGGAAGATGATGAAAATAAAAATAAAAATACAGATATAAAATTTTACTTCGAAACAAGAAACCCAACAAGACTAAAACATGAAGAAAAATGTCTAAACAATATATTAAAGAGGCACATAAAACCAATGAATAAAGAAAAACTATCACTGTTAACATATACCATAAAAACAAAAAGTTATGAAGCCATTTTTCGACACGTAACAAAAACCCTGATAAGCAACATCATGTGGTGTACCAATTTACATGTCCTGTAGTTCACTGTACGTCGACTTATATTGGTTACACCACAAACCACATTAAAGAGAGAGCATACCAACATAAATATCGTCCAAGTAAAATTAACGAACATTACAGAGTAGATCATAAAATATTGAATTTAAAAAATATCTCACAAAACTTTCAAATCTTATACTCATCACATAGCGTACAAAAACTAAAAATTGTCGAAGCCTTTTACATTAAAATAAAAAAACCGAAAATTAATATAAAATTTAATGAACTTTCGAATATTCTTAAATTAATTTGAAATTGTATCAAATTTACAAAAAAAAAATATATATATAACCCATTTTACTTTAAAATTATGTATAAAGCTCTGAAGATGTTCAAAGTATATGAACGAAACGCGTGAGCAGAAAAAAATGAAGACAGTATTCTTAGCATACTGCAAATTCTTATCTAGAATTATTATTAAGAAACTCAGTACTGAAAATAAAAAACTATTCAGAATATTGGAAATTAAATGTAAATCCTTTATAAAGACAGGCTGATAGCGACTTTCTATTATTATTATTATTATTATTATTATTATTAAGCAGCATTTATTTTGTACTCAGTATACAATAAATTATTTAATTTAAAATTATGTAATATTTTGTAAACTTTGAATAATATAAACAATCCTGTCCACAGTTATTTATGTCATTGTAAATTGTAAAAATAGTGAATTTATTTTATCAATAAAGGGTTGTTTACTATTTTATATTTACTATTATTATTGTTTTAATTATTATTATTATTATTATTATTTTTTGTTGTCACTACTACTGTTACTTGCCACTGCCACTGTTTGTATGTAAATAAGTGCCATCAATTTTGCCTAAAATGCCTCCCTACTCACAAGGGCATATTCAGAAGAGAGTACTGTGAATATATTAATGTCATAACAAATATCTAAAAATTGTAAAACTTTGTTACTTGTATTCTTTTTTGAATAAAAGTTTAAAGTTTGAAGGGAGCAATCCAAGAAGAGCACCCCAAAGTCCCCAATCCAGGAAAAAGCACCCTAGTTAGATCCCAATCCAAGAAACAGCACCCCAGTTCGACCTCAATCTAAATTAAAGGATTTTAACATATAAAATTAAAAAAAAAAATATTTTAATGTTTACGAAAGATATTGCAACAAAAAATTTAGAACAACAAAATAAAAATAAAAATATTGAAATAAGATTGAATATTGAAATATTGGAATATTGCAAACAATAACTTAATGTTTAAAAAAGATTTTGAAATAAAAAACTTAGAACAACATAATTAGAATTAGCAATATTGAA
The DNA here is from genome assembly GCA_023014485.1 of Bathynomus jamesi. NCBI lineage: Eukaryota > Metazoa > Arthropoda > Malacostraca > Isopoda > Cirolanidae > Bathynomus > Bathynomus jamesi. The sequence goes on along the minus strand of JAJOZX010006418.1, from coordinate 224,313 downwards.
ATAAAGAAAAAATTAGGAAAACATAATTACAAAGTATATTCTGTAGCGATTTGCTCACAAATCCTTTCAAAAGCATTCTTTATGAATCTATCCTGCCACATAAATTGTATACCTAATCAAATAAATCGTTAAAACTAACGAAAATATTACGACTTAACCAAACCAATCGTCAATATATATATATATATATATATATATATATATATATATATATATATATATATTGACGTTTGGTTAGGTTAAGTCGTAATATTTTTGTTAGTTTTAACGTTTTATTTGATGGATTTTAGAGCAATCCAACAATAAGCACCCTCGTTCGACCCCAATCCAAGTCACTTTGTAATTAAACAGTTCAAAGTAGATCTGGGTTTAAAATTTGAATTAGTGTAATTGAATGTAATTAGTTTTATCCATTAAAAATAAAATTTCTTATAATAACAAGAAGCGATACTAACTGCAATAAGTATTATGTATGCAATTACCTGTCATTGAGTTTCCATTGCTTTCGGCAGTTGTGATGACAAACAACAGAAAGACAACCGCAAAAATCATTTGAAATGAAAGTGAAAGATTGTAAAGTTGCATTTTAAAGCTCTATAATCATTAAAAGCTTATTAACTATAATTAGGTGAAACACTTTCCAACTAGGGACGTAAATATTAAACTCAAATATGAAAAGTTCCCAATATTTTCTTCTTCGAAGTGAAGCAAATCAAAGTATAAACTTACGAGTAAGAACAGCCTATTGTGTCTCTTTATATTGTCTTTATATTCCCCTTCAAACCCCGTCCCTTATTTCCGGCCTCTAATACTCCTCTGATAATGCATGAGAGCAGATAAACCTATAATCAGTTTAGAGGATAGTCAAGAACGAACCTTTTGTCCTTGACGAAAAAAATGGGAAGATAAACATTTCAGATCACGTATTTGTGTTTTGGTTCTTTTAACCATTTAAAATGACGCAGAGATTTGATGTTTAAAATCTGCAGGAATAATATTCTAAATGTATGTGTTTGATTTTTTTAAACTGAGAAAACATCTGTTGTGAGTAAATTTTGAACATATTTACAATTTAATCTTCAATAAATATCCTCAGAAAAGCCACGGTTCTCCTCACCAAAAGAGTGAGGAATATTAGGACTTTGTAATATTAGGACCACCGAGGGGCTGTAACTGCGTTTATGCATATACTGTATATGTAACTGCGTATATAATACATATATATTCTCCTTAGATTTATCTGTCTATTTGTATCAATGGTTACCAAAGGGCCGGTGCCATTGTTCTCAATTGTAACAATTGTAATGTAATGTAAAATTAGATTATTAGAGCAAAAAATAGCAATGTATTTATTGTATTGTGTTTATTTTTTTAAATACAATTACATTCACTGATCATCGTATTGTTTGATGAGTTTTATATCCATTAAGGGGTTGTTGTTGTTTAGCCGATCAGCCCACCCTGATCGAGCAAGCCGGTGGCACGCAGGTAACCGATCGTCCTCTTCGGAGTGGACCAGAGGTTCAGCGCACTAGTGATGTTGTGTTGTGTTCGTTGTTGTGCTAGGGCGGTACAGTCTGTCATAATGTGTTCAATTGTTTGTGGTGTGTCCTGGCACAGGTGGCAGGTGTCGTCTATGGAGTTGTCTAGTCTGTGTTTATATGTTAGTAAGTTGGGGTGACCACATCGGAATCGTGCTAAGTTAACTCGATCCGATCTGCTCAGGCTGATCTCTGACCTGTTAATGGGTGGCGGCTTCGCACCTAGGACCGCATTCGGACCGAGTCGTGTCAGTGCTTTGTGGGTTAGGTGTGTGTGTATGTGTTTTCTGTACTGTGTGATGTCTGTGGGGCGTGGTATGGAATGGAGTATTTGGTTATAATGTCTCTCTGGTGTTACCTTAATGGTGCGAGGTGTCGGTGCGTGATTGTACATGTAGTGGCAAGGGTGTTGTGGGTTAGTTGTCGCTGCTGCCATGAATTGTGTTCCCCTCATGTCTAAATGTTCCCTAACTTTCAGTATTTTTGTTTCTGTGTGCGGGTGTTCTATTGGTGTTGTTTGAGTGCATCCTGTAATGATACGAAGTGCGTTGTTTTGTATTGTCTGTAAGTGTTTATGTGTGTGTTTGAGATAATGGGTGCCCAGCATGGGCTAGCATAGTCCATAAATGAGCGAATATATTCTTTGATATGAGTGATGTTGTTTCCTGCTGGTGTCCAAAGTTTGTGCCTGTTAGTACCCTAAGCGTGTTAAGTCTTGACGTACATTTGTTTTTAATATCCTGAATGTGGTTTGCAAAAGATAATGATGTGTTGTATGTGACCCCAAGTATTTTGGTCCTGTGAGTGTGTGGAATGTTGATGTCGTTTAGTGTAAGCTGTGGAATTACCTGGTGTTCTTTTGTGTTGCTTGTAAGCAAGGTGATGGTTGATTTTGTGGGCGCTACTTTGAGTCTTGTGTGTGAGCCAGTCTTGTATACTGTTTATGTATGTTTGTAGGTTATTTGTAGCGGTGTCGATGTTGTTGTGGGTGGATATTAGAGTGATGTCATCTTCATATGATGATAAGGTAAGCTTGTTATCTACGGGTGTTGGAATGTCATGCATGTATAAGTTGAACAGTGTTGGTGAGAGAACAGAGCCTTGAGGGACCCCGTTCGGAAAAAGCTTGTTTTTGGATGACTTGCCATTAAATGTGACATGTGAGTATCTTCCTGAAAGATAGTTGTTCAGCCACCTTTTGGTGTTATTTTGCAGGTTTGTGTTGAGTATTTTGTTTATGAGAGGGAAGCGTGGTATAGCATCAAATGCTTTACTAATGTCTATTGTTGCTAATAGTGTACGTTGAGCTGGTCGTCTGGAGTTGATGCCATCCATGATGTGCTGCGTGAGGTTAGTGAGTAATGTCGTGGTTGAGTGGTGAGGTCTGAATCCATGTTGAGCAGGCGATAGTGGAATGTGTGGGTGGTGGTGATTTGTAAGATTAGTCTTTCTGTTACTTTGGAAGGTGTGCATAGTAAAGTAATGGGTCTATAGGAAGCTGGTTCTGTTGGATTTTTGTTTGGTTTGAGTAGTGTAATAATTTTACCTTGTTTCCATATGTCAGGAATAATACAGTGTTGGTATGAATATGTGCTGATTTTGTGAGAGCTAGTATTCCTTGTGGGCCCAAGTGTTTAAGGTGTATGTTACATATGTTGTCTGGTCCAGTAGCCTTCGAATTCTTAATGTTTTTGATGATCTTGGTGGTCTGGTCTGTACTGAAGGGTGTAATGGTTGTGTCGAGTCTGTAAGTTTTCTTGTGTCTGGCTCTTTGTCTGTCTGCATGTTTCTGGTTGTTGTCTCTGTTTAAGTGACTTATCTTTGCGTAGTGATTAACTAGAATGTTAGCTTGTTGTGTATATGTTGGGATATTATTTTGGCTGCGACAGATAGCCGCGTGTGAGGTTGAATGCCGCTGTTAGAGTGGGTATGCTGTTTATAGTCTTGTATAGCCTGGATGTATATGGAGTGGTTTAGTGTTGTTATGAATTCCCTAAATGTTTCTGTTTTGTTTTTCTTTGAGTTTGTTGTTTATTTCTGTGTTGAGCTGTGTATCTGCTGTTTTATGGCTTCTGTGTGTGGGGTTTCTGTGTTATATTTGAGGTTGTTACGTTGCCTTATGAGGTGGGCTATTTCTCTAGTGTAATTTGGGTTGTATTTCCTAATGTTTGCCCTTCGGTATGTATTTGTTTTGCATTATTGATGATTTGATTAAATGTCATGAGTGTTGTATTGATAGGCTGACCATACGTACCGTTTTGAACGGGACAGTACCGTTTGTTTTATATTTCCTGGCCGTCCCGTCGTTTTAATAAAAATGTCAATTTTGTCCCGGTTTATGTACTTACTTTTTCATGAATACAGAATATTACATAACCCCGTCCCTTTTTTGCCATCCCAATGTCCCGTTTTTGTCTCAAGGAAATATGGTCAGCCTATGTATTGATGTTTATGATGGGTGTGCTGTTTAATGTGGTGAATTGTTCCTCAGTCTGTATTTTGAACTGTTCCCAATCAGCTTTCTTTTAATTTCTGTAAGTGTGCCTAAGGCTGTTGAGGCAGAGTGTAGAATGTGTTGTAATGATGATGGGCAGGTGGTCTGATGACAGTTGTTTTTCGGTTCTCCATTGTGTATGTGTTGCTAGTGAGGGGGAACAGAACGTTATGTCTGGGGAGGAGTTTGAGTATCCTGCTTAATGTGGTATGTGTGTAAATTCTTCTGTATTGTTAAGAATGAAGAGGCTGTTTAGTTGTGTGGCTATGTTGGCGCCTCTGGTGTTGCTTTGGTTGTGCAGGTACCAACTAGTGTCTTTGGCGTTGAAGTCTCCTCCTAAGATGACATTAGTGAGAGAGGCCAGATTGTGTAACTGTGGATTGTAATTGGCTGGCACCTGAGGTGAACTATCTGGTGGGATGTAAATGTTGATTAGTGTGTGGTGTTGTGTTTTGCGCGTGTTTTAATGTTAACTGCCTGTATTTCTATCGTGTTATCTGCTTGGATTGTGTTTGTAAGAAGGGGTTGTTGAAAATACTGTTTGGTGAAAGGAGGCGGGTGGTTTTAAAAAATGTTGGGAACTACTGATTTCTCTCTTTCTTACTCTCTCTCTCTCTCTCTCTCTCTCTCTCTCTCTCGCTCTCGATATATATATATATATATTATATATATATATATATATATAATATTTAGGAGAAATCCAATGACAAGGAGGAATGTAAATGCCATGAAAAGTCTTCTTTAATGCGCAACGTTTCGAGCAATACGCTCATCATCAGGCTAGATAATAACAATATGAAATTAGAATCAATAAATAAATGTGAACAAGACAAAATAATTTCTATAAAACCTATTCATTAAAAGCAAATTTTAAAAAGACTAAAAGAAGAGGGTTAAATTCAGTTATAAAAATTTACATATATAAAATACAAGAAATTTAAAAAGCTATTTTTAAATTACATATAGTAAATTTGAAATTAGTAACTGGTAATTAACACTGGAATAATTAACACTACGAACCTTTCAATGCTGGTTCCGAGGCACGAGTAATTTAAAACAAAACAAAACAGGAAAAAACTATGGGTTGGGCGGTTGGAGAGTTATAAGTTGGATTGGATTTCTCCTAAATATTAAATTGAAGCTTTGTAGAAGCAACCCGCATGACTATATATATATCTATATATATATATATATATATATTATAGTATTACAGTAATTAGAGTGTCATTATTTTCAACTTTTAAGTTTCCGTGCTCTGACCCCATCAAAGTATGCCATATGATGTATAAACACTGTGTACAAAGTTTTATAGAGATATTTTAATATTTACAGGTCGCTCAACGGCTTCGAAGTATTGGACACGAGATTCTCAGAAAGTGAATGAATGTAAACCATTTCCAAATATATTTAAACAATTTATTATGTTCCTACATTAGCAGGAAGTGCAAAAGACATTATCATAATATTAATATGAAGTACATTAACATCAGACAGTAACGTAATTATTATGATTAATCATTATTTCCACTCAAGGTATGCTTTTGTCCCCATGCCCAATGCTTGCGATGGTCTTCAACAACCTGGAGAAGAAACTGGAGTTGTTCTTCATCTTTGGTTAGGTATCCAGAAAAATCCTGGATGAGAACAACTTCACGTCAGCGAAGTCATTTGTTACAGTTAGAGTTTTTACACTTTTCGCAGTCTGGTAATGGGTACCCTCTTCCCATTGCTCAGCAGTTTTCTCCAAGAATTCATCTGGGAGGTTGAGCTTCATGAACAGTGATTTTGTGTTTTTCGTTACAAAATTTTCCAAGCTTTTTTCTTTCAAAGTATCCAGGTCAACAACCACACGCTATGGAGGGTTCTCTTGTCCATCAACACTAATCATAGATATGACCATTCGATTTTTTATAACAGGAAGGACTAAAAGACTAAAATAACACACACTAATGCAAACACATCCTACCATTAAGGCAACTGAAATGGTACTGGGGTGAGGCATAGAAAGGAAGCGTATTTCAATTTAGGACAAGTAATGACGCGTCATCAAAATTTTAATAGCCTTGAGCGACTTTAAAATTAATATTTTTCACATGACACTTCATAATCAGTGTTTTTCCATGTAATGTCACATTTCTAGAGGGTCAGACCGAAACTTCTTGATGGTTCAATTCTTACCATACAAATAAGTGACACCCTATATATATATAATATATATATATATATATATATATATATATATATATATATACAGGGCGTCCCATAAGTCCGGCATCATAGGAGAAATTCATATTTTTCTATTTCTACAAACCATAATTCATATTTTTCTCTTTCTACAGGCCATAATGTCTGTGAGCAAGGAAGAACGAATCCAGATAATTCTACTCATAGGAAATCGGAGTCAAAGAGAGGCCGCTGCTGAATTTAACAGACTGCATCCAGACCGCGAGCCAATAACACAGAGTTGTGTTAGCAGATTTGTTGCAAAGTTTAAGGAAACAGGATCCATAGAAGATAAACCACGCAGTGGACCTTCAAGGAGGTCCACTGACGATGATACAGCGACTGCTATCCTGGCTCATTTTAACAGAAGCCCAATAAGTCTCTTCGGCGATTGTCCGCCGAGACAGGAGTGTCGAAAAGTAGCATCCATCGCATTCTTCAGGCTCACAAATGGCATCCATATAAACTTCAGATCCTACAGAAATTAAGCGAAGATGATCCCGACCGGCGGATGGAATTTTGTGAATGGGGTACGGAACAACATGCTCGGGATGCCAATTTCCCGTCCACCATTCTGTTCAGTGACGAGGCTCTTTTTATGGAAATGGTGAGGTAAATCGACAGAACACCCGCTACTGGTCTCAAAACAACCCTCACTGGTATATCTCTTCAAAGGAACAAGGTGCATCTCGGGTGATGGTATGGTGTGGCATTTGAAGGATCGCATCATAGGCCCCCTCTTTTCGATGAACATGTCACTGGAGGCACCTACCTACGTATGCTCAAGGAAGAAGCACTTCCCAGTGTCTTGAACGAAGAAGGAAATTTCCCAACATGGTTCCAGCAAGACGGCGCTCCTGCACATTACAGCACCCAAGTAAGGGGATACCTGTACCAACAATTTCCTGGTCATTAGATAGGACGTCGAGGGCCTGTGGAATGGCCAGCTAGAAGGCCGGATCTCACGCTACTAGATTTTTATCTGTGGGACCACTTGAAAGCGCTGGTATACGCAGAGAAAACTAGGAGTTGAACATTTGCGGCAGCGCATTATTGGAGCATGTAACACCATTACTCCTGACATCATTCACCGTGTGCTTGCTGACTGAGTATCACGTCTGAATTTGTGTATTGAAAACAATGGTGGACATATTGAGCACGTTCTGTAAATAAAAGCTTTTGTTTTGCCTTTTTATTATTTTTCCTATGATGCCGACTTATGGGACACCCTGTATATATATATACTGTATATATAGATATATATATATATATTATATATATATATACAGGGTGTACATAAAGTCAGGATCTATTTTTGTGAAATATATTTTTTTCTATTTTTCTTTTCAGAAGCCCTTAGAATGAATAGAGAAGAGCGTGTGGCAATAGTAATTTGGCGAATCGAGGGAAAGAAATACAATGACATCAGAGAGAAGTTTAGAAGGAGATTTCATGAGCCGGGGCCAATAGACAAGGACAATACGAAAAATTGGTGACAAATTTAAACGAACGGGATCTGTAAATGATGAAGCAAGATCAGGACGACTGTGTATGTCAGATCTTACCGTAAATGCAGTACGCGGAATTATCACTGAGGAGCCACGTACGTCCGTTCGTGCTGCATCACACAGACTCGGCCTCCCGACGTCATCTGTGCACAAAATTCTGAAAGTTAATTTGCAGAAGAAAAGCTATCATTTGCAGGTTTTACATGATTTGCATGAGGAAGATTTCCCTCGACGAAGTGCTGTGTGTGCTGATCTCGTAGAACAAATCTGGAGTGACAATTTAATGGACAACATTCTCTTTAGTGATGAAGCCACTTTCCATACGTGTGGAAAAGTAAATCGCCAACTGTCGAATTTGAGCAGATGAAAGACCGAATGATTTCGTCCAAAATTGGGAAAGAGACTCACCTAAAGTTAATGTCTGGATGGGTTTAACAAAATCTGAGGTTATGGTCCTTTTTTCTTTGCTGAAGCTACAGTTACGGGCTTATTTATCTGGACATGTTGCAGCAATTCCTTGAACCTCAGCTGGATCGGACGCGGAAGCAACAGACCTTGGCCAGCGAGATCACCAGATTTAACCCCTTTAGATTTCTTTGCATGGGGCTTTATCAAATCGCACGTCTATCAGACGAAGATTACGAGTCTTGAAAACTTACGTACACGTATACGAACTGCTGCAGATAACATAACCCGCAAATGCTCCAGAATGTGTTTGAAATGCTGCGGAACGATTTGAGCTGTGCAGGGATACTGATGGGCGTCACGTCGAATCCTACTCTTAATTATTTAATAAATGTTACCACTTTATCATTTTATGATTGAATTCCATATAATTTCCAAGTGCTTCACAAAAATAGTCCTGACTTTATGTACACCCTGTATAGATATATATATATATATATATATATATATATATATATATATATATTGTGTGTGTGTATATATATATACACGAGGGTAATTCAATAAGTATCCGTACTTTTTATTTTCAAAGTTTTATTTTCACGTCAGATAGATTATAAACTCATCACTTCTTAACATAGTCTCCCTGTTTCTCAATACACTTAGTCCAGCGATCTACGAGCTTCCTAATGCCATCACAAAAGAATGTTTTTGGCTGTGTACGTAGCCAGTCATGCACCGCCTCCTTCAGGTCATCATCGCCTTGGAATCACTGACCTCTCAAAGCGTCTTTTAGTAGTCCAAACAGGTAAAAATCCGAAGGTGCTAGGCCTGGACTGTAGGCTGGATGGTCGAGAACTTCAAATTTAAGTTCTTGAAGGCATTTTCTAGTCTGTGCAGCGGTATGAGCAGGAGCGGCTCGCAGGTAGGCGCTGTGGAACTGCAGCACCCCCATGATCTTATGATCTTTATATTTAAATATTTAAAATAGCCTCTCTGATTGTTTTTTTTCAATGAACTTTGAGTTTTTAAATCAGATTATATCCTTTTTTCCTTAAACTATTTCAATGCCGAACGAATGAATCACGAAAGTAGCTTCAGCCTTCCCGTGGAACTACGTACTTAACAGTTCCAGATTTTGTTCGAAACGCTTGAAATCTCGGTGGCGGACGTACGAAGAGCGAGTCAGAATCGCGGGTTTAAGAGGATCCAAAGCACTGTGGACAGAGCAGTGCCGATTTGTTTGTTTGACGTGGTAGTTGTGTTGCTGTATCGTTTGCTAATTCGAAATTTAATTTCCGAATTGCATTTATCAATGATTCGTTATCATTTATTTTTTGTCGTGAGATTGAAGTTAATTATATAATAATTGGATTATTTACAATATATAGCTTTCATTTCTTAGAATATTTTTTTCGCAAGTGACTTTTTGTTTTTGAATTTTAACTAGGCGCCTATTCTATTATCATGGCTGCGCTAGCCCCAGAAGTGAGTCGGGTGACAGTGAGTAAAATTCAGTCTCGTAATTTTTCACAGTTATCTCTTCAAGAAAAAATAGCTATTAAAACTGAAGGACGCCCTACACCAGAAATTCAAATATCTCAGCCCGGAATAAGTAACAATAAGAAATATATTCGTAGTTTTAATTCAGAATGGTACCAAAGAAAAAGTTGGCTTTGTGGTTGTAAAGTTAAAAATGCATTATTTTTTTCCCGTGTCTACTACTCGGTGGTGACTTGACGTGGACAAAAAGTGGTTTTACAAATATAAACAAAATGAAAGAAAAAACTGAAAAGCATGAGCGTTCAAAGAAGCATATTGATAATGTGATTTCCCTGTCACTTTTAGGAACGGTAAATATCAAAGAAAAACTTAGTGAGGCTTACAAACTCGATTATCGAACATAATAACAAAGTTACCAAAATCGTGAAATATTGTCGAAAATAATAGACTGCATTAAATTCTGAGGAAATTTTGAGATTTCTTTACGTGGACATGATGAAAAGGATGATTCGGCAAATCCAGGTGTATTCAGGGGATTAATTAATTTCGCATCAAAATTAGATCCCGATTCTAAAAAACATTTAGAAAGCAACACAGTCTTCAAGGGCGTTTCAAAACCATTCAGAATGATATTCTTGACTGTGTGCTGCAGGTATCCCGCAATCAAATAAAAAAAGAAAGAAGCTTCGTTGTGGCGGTCATGGCTGATGACACAACTGATTTTCTGAACACACTCAATGGTTATTGTTCTGAGATACGAGCTGAATGAGGAAGTCTTTCAGCGCTTCTGGGGTTTCTTTACTCCGGAAAATCAAACGGCAGAAGGACTATCTAAATGCATTCTAGATCAGCTAGATATTCTTCTCGAAGAAAACAAGCAGAAACTAATTGCTCAGACATTTGATGGCGCAAATGTCATGAAAGGAAAAAAAGGGGGAGTTCGGGCTAAAATTAAAGAAGTTTACAATAATGCACACTTCATTCACTGTTATGCCCACCAACTGAATCTGATTATGAAAAATGCAGCAAGTACTACCCGAAATTCAAGAATATTATTTTCTAACCTCTTGGCTACACCAACATTTTCTCCAGGTCACCACTTCGTCTCTCTATCTTAAGCAAACATATGGCCAGCCACATTCCTCGTCCATCCCTACTAGATGGAATTTTCATATACGCACCGTAAACCGCGTCTACGAAAATTTCGAACCCTTAAAAAAATGCCTTGAAGAAATACAGTCGACAGCAAACGCAAATCAAACCATTTCAGAAGCAACAGGAATTTTGCACGTTTTGAATAACGAAAAGTTCATCTTTTGGTTGAAACTTTTTCATCAGATAATGCCCCACGTAGAAGTCATTTACAATCAAATGCAATCTCGAGCTATTGACTCATGTAAAGTACAAGAATATATAGCAAACTTCAACAATGCCATTTTAAAAATAAGAAATTCGGAGTACTGTGAAAATCCTTCAAAAACACTCATGATTGAAGCAAAGGAAGTGTGCGACTGCGTATGTGTTGACATAGCTGAGAGGTATTCATTTACCAAACAATTAGTAGCTGCTAAGCTGTTTACCAAGGAAAACTTCGATAGCTATAATATGAAAATGCCTTTGGAAGAGGTAACGGTGACCAATGAGGCATATCCCATGATTGAAAAAGAAAAGCTTCTTACTGAACTACAAGTTTTCTACAGTAGACCTGATATGCACAATTACGACAGGTTAATTGATCTGCTGAAATTTATCACTGAAAATAATCTAGTAGATGTTCTTGGAGAACTAGCTAAGCTCATAAAAATTCTTTTGACCATCCCCATGACTACATCCGAGGCCGAACGCTGCCATTCAACATTAAAAAGAATAAAGACGTTCTTAAGGAGCACTATGAATCAGGAAAGACTAAATGCTCTTGCAATGATTTCAATAGAGAAAAATTTGATCACCAGTACACAGAATTTCATGAAAAAGTAATAGACCTTTTCGCTCAGAATAAAAACAGAAGAATGGAATTTGTTTATAATAAAATTTTTGGCAAATTCGAAATTACCCGTTAAGCGTAAGTACCCTATAATTGATTTTTATGAATTTATGATACTATTTTACTTATTTTTATGACTGAGTACTGAGTAGTTATCTATTTATCTATTCGACTTTCTCTCTCTCTCATATATATATATAATCGACACAATTGTTCGCAATTTCTGAGGCAGCACCCTCATAACTGAAAGTCACGAGCCGCCACTGGGTATGAGGGCGCGCATTGTCGTGTAACAGAATAACACCTTCCGACAATCTCCCTCTCCGTTTTGTGCGGATTGCTTGCTTGAACTCCTTCCGAAGCATGTCAGAATACGATGCACTTGTTACTGTAGTTCCACGCTCTAGATAATTAATGTTCAAGGATAGGGCCTCGTGTATCCCAAACAATGTTAGCATAACTTTACCTGCTGACGGCTGCGCTCTGAACTTCCTTGCAACGGGAGATGTTGGATGCTTCCATTGCGTGCTCTGCCGTTTGCTTTCTGGTTCATAGTGATGGATCCAGGTTTCACCTCCAGTGATAATGCGCTCCAAAAAGTTTTCACCTTTATTATGATACCGCGCCAAAAGACGAGAGCAGACGTCCATACGATTACGCTTGTCCTCTTCTGTCACAGAGTATGCAATGGAAGCAGCCAACATCTCCCGTTATTTCTGTAATTCGGTGTATATTTATGTATTTTAAGTATATGCGAGTTACCCCTTCAATTTATCTAGAGGGTGTCTCAAAAGTCGCGCACCATAGGCTTTATTCAGAATTCCGAGGTTTACGAGTCGGATTGATTTATAAATGATGTTTAATTACAATATATATTCGATAATTTTCGAATAATACTGTAAAATTAATATTTGTACAGTTAATGAAAAAGCTATCTTAAAATAATTAAATTGAATGAAGCTACATTAGACAATGGTGCGCGACTTCAGACACCATTGGCTAATGTAGCTTCATTCAATTTAATTATTTTAAGATAGCTTTTTCATTAACTGTTCATAATATTAATTTAATTATTCGAACATTATCGGACATATAATGTAATTAAACATCATTTAGGCCGCGGTCACACCAAACGAGTCGAGTCGAGTCGAATCATTAAAGTCATTTGACTCGAGTCAAATTGAATCATTCTCGTTCACACAGAAAGAGTCAAGAAGAGTCAAGTTTGTCAGTATCCTGCCAGATTTCAAGTGGTATGGACACGTATTCTCTAGCGGAATTACATATTCTGTTGTGGATTCGGCGACGTAGAAGGAGGAGGAACCGAATCTGGGTACATGAAGTCAACACCAAAAGGCCAGATTTTGGTGCTTTCAGTCAGACAAATTTTTCGGTTTCTTTATAATGACGACAGAAAATTTCAAGAAATTGGTGGATATGAAAGGAATTTCTGTCAAGAAAATGGACATAAATTACAGGCGTTCAATTGGAGTTCAAGACAGAATAGCCATATTCCCGAACAAGATTCATTAAATCTTCCAGCTGCATGATGCTCTCAGCACAAATGACTCGAAGACTGACGAAGAAATAGGTCCGGCCGTGTTCATGACTCGAATCGACTCAGCGTGACTTGACTCGACTCCCCCGGTATGAACAGTTTCTGCAAAATTACATGTAAATTAAGGTGCGATGGAATGGCGAGTCACGTAGAGTCATGACTCGACTCGACTCGACTCGTTTGGTGACTCGTAAACCATGTAAATCTAAATAAAGCCTATAACGTGCGACTTCTGAGACACCCTGTACATATATGTATATATATATATATATATATAGTGTGTGTGTGTGTGTGTATATATATATACACAAACAGTGTAATATATATATATATATATATATATATATATATATATATATATATATATATATATATATATATATATATATATATATTAACCCCTCTGTCTATGGCCTTGGTCGGTTCGAAGTTGACGGGGGTTCTGATTAGGTGGCAGCAACAGATTTGTTACTCTGGAGTAGCTAGTACCGTATAGGGAATCGCAGTAGTTTTCTTCTATACTACTCCCCGATTTCTTCTTGTAGTGGATCGGAGGATTCTGTGGAGCTTACCAAATTCTTTGAAGGTTTCCCGATTCTTCTTGTAACGTATCGGGACATTATTTTTCTCTATTTAAGACTAAGTTCTCTGAAGAGAGCGAGGCTCGAAGGAGAAGACAAAGATTTCTTTCTTACTGTAGTGCTAAAATGTTACAAGTAATGCTCAGTCTCCAAGTTAGATCAGTCAACCAGAATAACAATTTGAAAAATTACATGGATTTATATACCCAAATTTTGTGGACATCATTATTATTTAATGTTGACTTGTTTGGTTTTTTATTCTCTATAGCTGCATTATTTTTGCACAATATTTGAAGATAAGGTAAGTAGTTTAGCTGTGGCAACGTCTAAACAGATAAGCAAGATATTTGGGATGAAGCCATATTTTTATCTTAAACCGCATATTGACAGATTGATGTTATTATGATCTGCCGAGGTAACTAAAAATGGAAACTGAAATATGCATTTTATTATGAATTACACTTAAACATGCATATAAGCAAAACTTAAAGGTTAAGATTTAAAATTAAACGTTTAGGCAAGACATGACTTCATCTTTTATAATGAAGAGAGGTGTATACAGAAAATGAACATTGCAAAATTTAATCGGTTTCATTATTAAGCTAAATCTAAGAAAATTATTAAATAATTTAAAAAGAAACAATTCACCAATTATTTGGCAAACATAGAAAGCAAATAAAAATGTATCCAAACTTGTGTTATGCGATTTTGGTCTTTATGTAAAAATGAATATCTGAATATAAAGATTATATAAATATAATGATTATATAAAGATTATATAAATACAAGGATTAGGTAAACATAAGGATTATATTAATATAAAGATTTACATAAATATACTAATTATATAAGAATTATACTAATGAATATAAGAATATAGGAATTATTCAGTGTTTATTTTACACACACACACACACACACACACACATACATATATATATATATATATATATATATATATATCATACACCCCTTGGAGTTTAGTGAAATGAAATCTCCAAGAGCGTATGATAATGTACTCCTAGATCGAAAGGACCGTCTCAATGTCTTGTCCAGTAGACGTTGCCGCAAATTACTCCGAATAACTTATTCGGTTGAGGGTCCTGTAGCTTCTTCAAAAGTCCCAAAAGTCAAAGAACAATGAAACACGTCGGCGTGTATTACTTTAACTAATTTAGGCAAGACGGTTATTAATCAGTTACAGTAATTCAAATATTTTATTCACAGAAAGTTACTAAACTGACTTTTTCACTAAAAGTTAATAATTTCAATAATAGTTAATCCTTAATCCTAAGATTAATAAAAAATACGTTAATATTGCTTGACCTACTGCCTGTCCTACAGTCAGGCTCCCAAGCCCAAATTTCCGATTAAACCCAATTTCCTTAAGCAATTTCCTAACGAGCTGATTTCCACTCTTCAGCCTGGAAACCCCTCTAAGACTTTCTACCTAGTCCGTTCTGAATATCTTTTTCCAAGCTTCGGGTTCTTGAATGTATGAGTCAATTGCTAAGTCTACTGCCTTTCCTACAGTCAGACTCTAATTGAAAACCCATTTCCGTTAACGGACTGAAACCCGCCATTTCAGCCCGGAGACCCGTCTCCTCGGAATCTGCCGTAAGGGCGCTGAGCCCCTTCTTATATAGTCAAGAGAACGGAACTTGCCTATGCACCACGCTAGCAGTTGACGTCACCTGGGAACTCTGGAGGAGCGAGCGTCTCACAATCCATTGTGTCTCCCAGGTGCAATCAAAGAATCCGGCTGCGTCACTGGCGTGTGATTTCCGTTCGGAAGGAAATTAGTCATACACTAGCGTGTGAATTATTGAATGAATGAATGAAATTATGTAAAATAATTGTGTTATCACGGCGCGGCTTTACTTCGATGTTAAATCAAATTATAACATGTATAAATGGTGAAAGGACGCTTGTGAAGCGGGTGGAGAAGTGAAGAGTGGAATAATCGGCACAGGAATGGATAGGACAGGAAGTGTGATTTAATAGATAATTGATAAATAAAAGGGAAAGAGTGGGTGGCAGGACAGAACCCTAACGACACCACTGTTAATAGCTTTAGAAGAATAACAGTGTCCATCTACAACCGCAGCTATGGATCAATCAGAGAGGAAATAAGAGATGGAGGCACAGATGGAAAGATAGAAACCAAAGGAAGCTAGTTTCGAAATTAAAGACTTGTGATTTGTGACTCTTTCAAAAGCTTTTGATACAAATAAGGCAAAATCAAGGGTTTCACCGAAATCCCAGAAGGAGGATGACCAAAAATTAGAGAGATATGTAAGAAATCGCCAGTAGAGCGTCCATTGCCGAAACCATATTGACGATCTGAAAAAAATTGTGAGAGGTGTTTAAGATCTTCCTATTAAGGATAAATTAAAAAACATTAGATCGGCAATTAATCAAAGCATTTGGACAACAGTTGGGAAGTTGAGAGCTGTCACCCTTCTTTGAGACAGGTTGAATAAAAGAGAACTTCCATCAGGAAGGAAAAGTACTAGACGAAAAGTCGCAAGAGTTTGCTTAGCAGGGTATCAGCACAGAAGTACAGTTCTTGATAACAGCAGGAGGGACTCTATCAGGACAATATGCCTTCCTAGTAGGGTTGGCAGTGCTCCGGCTACGGAGGCTTTAGCCAGCTCCAAGATTCGGAACCGGACCAGAGAAAGTCAATTGTTTAAACTCTGCTCCGAAATCGGAGCGAGCTGGAGCTGGGATTGTGGACCGGTGGTGTAGTGGTTAGCGTCGCTGACTACGAATCCATCCGCCCCTGGTTCGGGGCCCGAAGGCAGCCGGCGCGCAGCCAAACCCAGCTGTTCATCCTTCCATACAATAAAGAAAGTGGTTGTTAGATAAATGGGTACCCAAGGTGGCCTGGTAGTTAAGACGCTGGGCTGCTGATGGGACGTGGTTCGGATTCCACGTTAAACTGTAGGTCTAAGGTGGAGTGAAAAGCTTGACCTTCGTCAGAATGAACAATTCGTGCGGAAGCTAACCAAAGGTTTTATATATATATATATTAGCGGAAGCTAACCAAAGGTTTTATATATATATATATATATATATATATATATATTGGGTGGGGCACGGGAATCAAGTGTTTTTTGAATAGCTAGTAATCGGCCATTAGGAATGGGAGGGGCGTGCGGTAGGTAGCATTCCATTCCTGGGTTCATAGCATTTAACTTTAACTAACACTCACCTTTATCTTTCAGGTGCCATCATGGAGCAGTGGACGTTAGAACACCGCATGTTCGCGTATGATCATTTTGTTAGGAGTGGCGAGTCAGTGACAGCAGTTCAGCGTGCGTTTCGCCGCAGATTCAACATCATCGAAATGACTCTGTTCCCGCTCGTGACACAATCTTACGTTGGGTTAACAATCTTCGAACAGGAGCTCAATAATGAAACAAAACCGAAGGGGCCGCAACGCACTGTGCGTACTCCAGAGAACGTTGAAAGGGTCAGACAAGCGATGTTGCAAAGCCCAGGCCGCTCTGCTCGGAGACATTCAGCTGCACTCGGAATCAGCAATCGTACTGTTAGACGGATTTTGCATGAAGAATTACATTTTCACCCATACAAGTTAGCGATGGTGCAGGAATTGAATGTAAACGATTGCCCCCAACGACTGAATTTTGCACAGGAAATGCTTGCACTTTATGAGCAGAATGAAACATGATGGTGGTAATGAGTGATGAAGCCCATTTCCACCTTAATGGGGCCGTCAACAATCAAAACTGTCGGTATTGGGCTGCTGAAAATCCGCGACAACTCCATGAAAAACCGCTGCATAGCCTAAGGTTACAGTTTGGTGCGCGGTGGGAAAGTTTGGCGTCATCGGTCCCTATTTCTTCGAACAAATGGGGTTACCGTTACCATAACATCTGGGCGTTACATTGAGATGGTGAACACCTTTTTCATCCCTGAGTTACGAAGAAGGCGTATTGCTCGTCGACATTTGTGGTTTCAGCAAGATGGGGCCACGCCACACACCGCCAGAGCGTCAATGGCTGTTCTTCGCCCCCTGTTTTCCCAACCATCTCATTTCGAGATTTGGTGACATTGCATGGCCCCCTCGGTCCCCTGACTTGTCCACATGTGACTTCTTTCTATGGGGGTACCTCAAGTCACGTGTCTACGAGGACAAGCCCCGTACATTAGATGCATTGAAGGAAGCGATCCGTCAACAAATCATCCAAATCAACAGAGACCTGCTGGAAGAGTGGAGGCCAATTTTCGTAAACGCCTTCAACAATGCGTCGACGGCCAAGGACATCATATGCCAGATATAATTTTCGGTACATGATTATTATGACATGAAATGCTATGTTCTTACGAATGTTGTTCTACCAATATATTTTCTTTACAAAAATAAATATCATTTTCCTGATTATTCCAAAAACACTTGGTTCCCGTGCCCCACCCTGTATATGCTGTATATAATATTACGTTTTGACTAATTTTTTTATGATTTATTTATCATATATAGTATATATTTTATTCATGCCTGTTTGAGGTTCAAGCTAACACATAACAAAATAATATCGTTTAAGTTTCTTGTTACTTCCGTAGAGGGTAATACAGGGCTATTTAAAATGATTCACCTGATTTCAAATGAGAATATTTTTTAATGTTACAAATACAGAGTGATTTGTGATACACCAACTAAAAGAAAAACTGTCCCAATTTTGTCTCTCACCTCATAAATGCTCTATGTGACTTCCCTTAGTTACACGAGCAACGTCGACACGATAGTCGAATTCCTCCCATACTCGCTCCAGCATGTCCGTTGTCACTGACCTACGGCAGTAACAATGCGAGTTCGGAGCTCATCCAAAGATGTGGGCAACGGTGGTACGTACACAGTATCCTTAACGTACCCGCAAAGGAAGAAGTCGCACGGTGTAAGATCCGGCGACCTAGGGGGCCAGCTACCGATTTACAGCTCGAAAACTGCAACACACAAAACGCCTTCTGCTGTGCGGACGCCATTTTCACACTGACTGTTTGTTGCTAGGCTAGGCCACGGCGTGACTTTGGAGCCCTTCGTGGTGATCTTGTAAAATTCGAAGATTTTCTCTTTCATGTGGTGTATGCCCAGTTGATGCACGGTTGATAGGTACGGAAGTATTCTCAGTTGAAATCGGATGAATCATTTTCAATAGCCCTGTAATTGAAAAGCCTTTTACAAAAATAATATATTCGGCAAAGGGATAATCTTAAGATAGATTGCAGCGAAACGACTGTGGGAGGGACAAGGGAAAATACTTTGATATCATTTTCTGAAGTAAAGCGGTTAATTAAAGAGTTAAAGAATGGTTCTGCGTCAGGGGTAAATGATTTATCGAATGAGCACTTAAAATATGCAAATGACGTAGTATGTCTGCATATATCATTGCTCCTATCAGCCATGCTGGCTCATAGCTATATCCCTGCAAAGTTCATGAGGGTATATATCTTGCCCCTGGTCAAAAATAAGAACGGAGACATTCTGTCCAGCAATAATTACAGGCCTATTGCTGTCGCTTCCTGCTTCTCGAAACTACTAGAAAAACTCTTGTTACTCCGATTAAATGATTTCCTATGAACATCTAATCAGTTTGGCTTTAAAAGGTCCCACTCAACTGACCTGTGTATCTATGTACTTAAAGAAACAATATCTAAATACATTGACAGTAATTCAATAATTTATAGTTGTTTCCTTGATATAAGTAAGGCATATGATAGGGTGAACCACAATATTTTACTTGCAAAACTAAAAGACAGGAAAGTTCCCATGTACATATTAAATTAATTGAAATTTTGGTATTCCCACCAATCTTTCAATGTTAGGTGAGGCAATGTACTATCCGAGTGTTTTGGCTCCTCTTGCGGGGTGAGACAAAGCTCCTTGCTCTCCCTATGCTGTTTAATGTGTATATTGACGGATTAATTGCTTCACTTAATGAGGCAACAGTGGGTTGTTGTATAGATAACACAAGGATAAATAACTTAGTTTATGCCGATGATATGGTGTTAATAAGTCCCTCTGTTAATGGTCTGGATCGGCTACTAAAAGTCTGCAAAGTGTATTCGCAGAAACATGATATTCTTTTTAATGTTACAAAACTAAGGTTATGCAAATTCATCCTAAAAGCTGTAATCAGCCAGTTGATATAAGGTTTAAAATGAATGGTGAAGTAATTGAGGAAGTACAAGGGTTTAAGTATTTGGGTCAAACTATTACCAGCTCCTTGAGTGATGACTCGGATATAAGAAAACAATCTCGAAGCCTGTGTGCTAAAGCGAATATAACCATACGGAACTTTCGTTTCTGTACAAGTGAAGCTAAAGACACACTCTTTCGTACTTTCTGCAGTAATATATACGGTCGGCAACTCTGGGTGAATTATAAAAAAGGTTCTGGCAGAACCCTAAATTTGCTGTACAACAGGTCTTTTAGACTCTTACATAAATTACCCCCGAGATGCTCAGCTCCGCAAATGTATGCAACCCGCAATGTCCCGAGCTTCCGGAGGTAACAAGACGTGCTCAACACAGTCTAATGCAAAGAATTAAAAAATCAACCAACCCGATCATCCAAGCTATCCATGAGTCCTGCCATTTATTCTCTAAGCTATGGACTTCTTGGTACGAAAAACGTCTGTCTGTAGCTCCATTTAACTTCGACAGTGCAGTATTATTTCTAATCAATTGTATATATTTCTATCCTTAGCATATGAACTGTCATTGTATTAGTAATATTTCATAAACAAATTACAACGCAAAATGAAGTTCTGACATCAATTACATTTGTTAAAGAAATAACATTTGAGACAACTGACTTTTACCTTTAAGAATTTTCGATTCCAAATTAACAAGACAACTGAATAAAAATGCGTAAACAATTAAATTAAAATTAATTTAAATAGGTTAACTGAAGTTCCAACTGTGTACCTTCTTGGGAGAAATGACCGCATCAATTTTAATGCATAAGACAATTAGAATAAATGATGAATGTATATTTTAATTAAAAATTTTCAACTACTTATCTTTTGGCAGTAGTAGCCACTATATTTTCTATACTTGTTTATGGGAAAATAAACGTTTTCTGTTTTCTATGGATCGTACGGTAACAATTTGGAGCTTTGCCGAAATTTGGACTGTTTCCGATTTTTCGGAAAATAAAATATTTAATGTAGAGTTTTACGCTGATTTCTAAAAAGGTAAGTCTTGTTTTGGAGAAATGAGCTGTTCAAATGTTATGTTTGTTATTGTAATTTTGTATTCGATCAAAAACTATAACAATACAACTGAAAACTAATAAAAGAGTTATAGTATTCTTCAGTAATATTGGCTTATGTCACTACGTATTTGTGTGAATAGATTTCGACCGTTATTTTTCTGTCGCCACATGAATTCGCACAAGTAGGTATCAATCAGGTCAGTAGTATGGACGCAAAATGGACGAGTGCAGAGATGTTGCAGAGATAACGATCAATGTTGCAAATGGGGGTGGGGTGTTGCAAAGGGGGGTGGGGTATGTTGCAAAGGGTGGTATGCAATGAAGGGGAGGGGTATGCAATACAGGGGGTGGGGTATGCAATGAAGGGGGAGGGGGAGGGAGCTTCGTGGGGAGAAGGGAGGATGACCTCCCCCCAAAGGGGTTGCCTTAACCTAACAGAGGAAGAGAAGGAGAGACGGAGGAGGGCTTTGGGGCAGTGCTGCCACTCAGATTTTTAGGAAATCCAAGAATTGACCTCAAAAAATCCCAAGAATAACAAAAAAATCCCAAGATAATAAAAACATCTATACTATAATAAGAGAGCTGTCCGTCTGTCCGTCACACTTTCAGAAATTGTGAGAAAAAATTGTGAGAAAAAAATTCAGAAATTGTATTACGGCGGCGATGTGAAGCTCAAGATTTTCATGACTGTTTCTTTTCTGTAGTTTAGCAATGGGGGAAGGGTGGGGGTGGGGGTAATCGGGGATGGGTGGGGGTAATGGGGGAGGGGGTTAGCCCCAAGTTGTATGAATGGGGGTGAGGAGGTTTTGGGAGATACCAGATTCTGAAATGTTGACACAATGTGAAGCTCAAATTTTCACGGCTGGTTCTTTTTTGTAGTTTAGCCTGTCTAACCGTCAGCGAAGCGGCGGGAACTGTACTAGTTAAAATAAACAAAGAAAACATTAAACTTACTCTATTTTAATTATATTTCCTCGTCAGGCTCGTCTTCTTCGACGTCTGCCGAAAGACGGACAGTCTCATTATTTTCTGTTTGCTCTTTATGTCTTTTTTCATATCTTTTATGTACTGTGCCGCCTTCAAGCTCTCTTATTAATGTTTTTGTCGGCTGCCAGGTAGTACAAGTTGCTTCATTTCTAGTTAAGCACTGTTTTGCCAACAGCCTATCTTTTACAGTTTCTGTTTTTAAGGCATTAGTTATTTTTGTTTTCACACGGTTCACCTTCGAGAAAATTCTCTCAACACATGCGGATGAATGTGGCAAAACGGTTAAGTTTGTCATGAATAGGACAATAAAGAAAATTTACTATTATTTAAGCCATCCTTGATGTTACTTAATGAATGCCAATACTTCGCACACCATTGCGACTTAACCTTGTTCAAAACATGTTTGAACGGCAATCAAACTAGTACAAGCGACTGTCGTCATGAAATTTGTTCTATTACCAGTAATATGACATAAAATGAATTTTATGGATTTATAAAAATTAATAAAGATCGTAATGAAAAATACATAAATAGTAACAAATTTCGTTAAAGTAGTAACAAAAGTACAAACAAGATATAAAGTAACAAATTTGTTACTATAGTAACAACTTCGGCAACGCTGCTGACCAAACGCAGTCTAAATGTGTACAATACCTGTTGTATGTCTTCAGTACTTATCTCTCATTTTAATTATTTAATAATTATTACCAGTCTTTTCATGTATAATATAATTCGCTTTATATAATTGTTTTTTAATGAAAACAAGAAGAAATTAATAATAATTTTCACTTTAACTTAGTTGGTATGAAAAATCCCAAGATTTCGACAGTTTTTCAAAATATATCCCCAAATCCCCAGGTCGAGGCTGAAATCCCAAGATCTTGGGAAAAATCCCAAGCAGTGGCAGCCCTGCTTTGGGGTAGAAGGTGGGATTTCCTTACCCCCCAAAGAGAAGCTAACCTAAGTCTTAACCTAAGTAGGAAGGAGAGATCTTTACTCCACCGAAGTTCGCATCTTTATGAAGGTCCCTAAGCCGAGCAGGTCTTTATAGAGGTAGGTTGAGTTGCCAGATACCATTTTTTATTTTAAATGTTCAGGTATACATTATTAGGGTGAGTTGCTAGATACTACCATTTATTTTAATTCGTTACCAAAGCAAACTATCTTTCTCCTTTTAGAGAATTAATTATTAAAACAATATTAACATTAAAAGAAATACATTTAAACCAAAATAAATAAATAGAGTTTAAATACACACACTTTATCTTCTACAGTTCTCAAATAATGTTTTTAAAAGCAAACGAACTTTCTCCTTAAAGAGAATTAATTATTAAAACCAATATTAACAATATAAGAATTCACTGGACAATGGGCTTAGCAAAAGAAATCGTTCCACTAACATATTCTCTAAGATTAATATTCAGTTTTCTTTTCCTTCATTAAAACCTTAGAATGTATCTCTGACAAGAGATATATCTATAAATATATATATATATATATACATATATATATATATACATATATATATTATATTACGCACCGTAAACCGCGTCTATGAAAATTTCGAACCCTTAAAAAAATGCCTTGAAGAAATACAGTCGACAGCAAACGCAGATCAAACCATTTCAGAAGCAACAGGAATTTTGCACGTTTTGAATAACGAAAAGTTCATCTTTTGGTTGAAACTTTTTCATCAGATAATGCCCCACGTAGAAGTCATTTACAATCAAATGCAATCTCGAGCTATTGACTCGTGTAAAGTACAAGAATATATAGCAAACTTCAACAATGCCATTTTAAAAATAAGAAATTCGGAGTACTGTGAAAATCTTTCAAAAACACTCATGATTGAAGCAAAGGAAGTGTGCGACTGCGTATGTGTTGACATAGCTGAGAGGTATTCATTTACCAAACAATTAGTAGCTGCTAAGCTGTTTACCAAGGAAAACTTCGATAGCTATAATATGAAAATGCCTTTGGAAGAGGTAACGGTGACCAATGAGGCATATCCCATGATTGAAAAAGAAAAGCTTCTTACTGAACTACAAGTTTTCTACAGTAGACCTGATATGCACAATTACGACAGGTTAATTGATCTGCTGAAATTTATCTAGTAGATGTTCTTGGAGAACTAGCTAAGCTCAAAAAAATACTTTTGACCATCCCCATGACTACATCCGAGGCCGAACGCTGTCATTCAACATTAAAAAGAATAAAGACGTTCTTAAGGAGCACTATGAATCAGAAAAGACTAAATGCTCTTGCAATGATTTCAATAGAGAAAAATTTGATCAACAGTACACAGAATTTCATTGAAAAAGTAATGACCTTTTCGCTCAGAATAAAAACAGAAGAATGGAATTTGTTTATCAATAAAATTTTTGGCAAATTCGAAATTACCCGTTAAGCGTAAGTACCCTATAATTGATTTTTATGAATTTATGATACTATTTTACTTATTTTTATGACTGAGTACTGAGTAGTTATCTATTTATCTATTCGACTTTCTCTCTCTCTCATATATATATAATCGACACAATTGTTCGCAATTTCTGAGGCAGCACCCTCATAACTGAAAGTCACGAGCCGCCACTGGGTATGAGGGCGCGCATTGTCGTGTAACAGAATAACACCTTCCGACAATCTCCCTCTCCGTTTTGTGCGGATTGCTTGCTTGAACTCATTCCGAAGCATGTCAGAATACGATGCACTTGTTACTGTAGTTCCACGCTCTAGATAATTAATGTTCAAGGATAGGGCCTCGTGTATCCCAAAACAATGTTAGCATAACTTTAACTGCTGACGGCTGCGCTCTGAACTTCCTTGCAACGGGAGATGTTGGATGTTTCCATTGCGTGCTCTGCCGTTTGCTTTCTGGTTCATAGTGATGGATCCAGGTTTCACCTCCAGTGAATAATGCGCTCCAAAAGTTTTCACCTTTATTATGATACCGCGCCAAAAGACGAGAGCAGACGTCCATACGATTACGCTTGTCCTCTTCTGTCACAGAGTATGCAATGGAAGCATCCACATCTCCCGTTATTTCTGTAATTCGGTGTATATTTAGTATTTTAAGTATATGCGAGTTACCCCTTCAATTTATCTAGAGGTGTCTCAAAAGTCGCGCACCATAGGCTTTATCAGAATTCCGAGGTTTACGAGTCGGATTGGTTTATAAATGATTTTATTACAATATATATTCGATAATTTTCGAATAATACTGTAAACTTAATATTTGTACAGTTAATGAAAAAGCTATCTTAAAATAATTAAATTGAATGAAGCTACATTAGACAATGGTGCGCGACTTCTGAGACACCATTGGCTAATGTAGCTTCATTCAATTTAATTATTTTAAGATAGCTTTTTCATTAACTGTTCATAATATTAATTTAATTATTCGAACATTATCGGATATATAATGTAATTAAACTCATTTAGGCCGCGGTCACACCAACGAGTCGAGTCGAGTCGAATCATTAAAGTCATTTGACTCGAGTCAAATTGAATCATTCTCGTTCACACAGAAAGAGTCAAGAAGAGTCAAGTTTGTCAGTATCCTGCCAGATTTCAAGTGGTATGGACACGTATTCTCTAGCGGAATTACATATTCTGTTGTGGATTCGGCGACGTAGAAGGAGGAGGAACCGAATCTGGGTACATGAAGTCAACACCAAAAGGCCAGATTTTGGTGCTTTCAGTCAGCAAATTTTTCGGTTTCTTTATAATGACGACAGAAAATTTCAAGAAATTGGGATATGAAAGGAATTTCTGTCAAGAAAATGGACATAAATTACAGGCGTTCAATTGGAGTTCAAGACAGAATAGCCATATTCCCGAACAAGATTTATTAAATCTTCCAGCTGCGATGCTCTCAGCACAAATGACTCGAAGACTGACGAAGAAATAGGTCCGGCCGTGTTCATGACTCGAATCGACTCAGCGTGACTTGACTCGACTCCCCCGGTATGAACAGTTTCTGCAAAATTACATGTAATTAAGGTGCGATGGAATGGCGAGTCACGTAGAGTCATGACTCGACTCGACTCGACTCGTTTGGTGACTCGTAAACCATGTAAATCTAAATAAAGCCTATAACGTGCGACTTCTGAGACACCCTGTACATATATGTATATATATATATATATATATATATGTGTGTGTGTGTGTGTATATATATATACACAAACAGTGTAATATATATATATATATATATATATATATATATATATATATATAATTTATTTTTATATATATATATATATATATATATATATATATATTAACCCCTCTGTCTATGGCCTTGGTCGGTTCGAAGTTGACGGGGGTTCTGATTAGGTGGCAGCAACAGATTTGTTACTCTGGAGTAGCTAGTACCGTATAGGGAATCGCAGTAGTTTTCTTCTATACTACTCCCCGATTTCTTCTTGTAGTGGATCGGAGGATTCTGTGGAGCTTACCAAATTCTTTGAAGGTTTCCCGATTCTTCTTGTAACG
This sequence comes from Bathynomus jamesi, assembly GCA_023014485.1. Classification (NCBI taxonomy): domain Eukaryota; kingdom Metazoa; phylum Arthropoda; class Malacostraca; order Isopoda; family Cirolanidae; genus Bathynomus; species Bathynomus jamesi. The sequence goes on along the minus strand of JAJOZX010006418.1, from coordinate 197,789 downwards.
TATCGGGACATTATTTTCTCTATTTAAGACTAAGTTCTATGAAGAGAGCGAGGCTCGAAGGAGAAGACAAAGATTTCTTTCTTACTGTAGTGCTAAATGTTACAAGTAATGCTCAGTCTCCAAGTTAGATCAGTCAACCAGAATAACAATTTGAAAAATTACATGGATTTATATACCCAAATTTTGTGGACATCATTATTATTTAATGTTGACTTGTTTGGTTTTTTTATTCTCTATAGGCTGCATTATTTTTGCACAATATTTGAAGATAAGGTAAGTAGTTTAGCTGTGGCAACGTCTAAACAGATAAGCAAGATATTTGGAGATGAAGCCATATTTTTATCTTAAACCGCATATTGACAGATTTGATGTTATTATGATCTGCCGAGGTAACTAAAAATGGAAACTGAAATATGCATTTTATTATGAATTACACTTAAACATGCATATAAGCAAAACTTAAAGGTTAAGATTTAAAATTAAACGTTTAGGCAAGACATGACTTCATCTTTTATAATGAAGAAGGGTGTATACAGAAAATGAACATTGCAAAATTTAATCGGGTTTCATTATTAAGCTAAATCTAAGAAAATTATTAAATAATTTAAAAAGAAACAATTCACCAATTATTTGGCAAACATAGAAAGCAAATAAAAATGTATCCAAACTTGTGTTATGCGATTTTGGTCTTTATGTAAAAATGAATATCTGAATATAAAGATTATATAAATATAATGATTATATAAAGATTATATAAATACAAGGATTAGGTAAACATAAGGATTATATTAATATAAAGATTTACATAAATATACTAATTATATAAGAATTATACTAATGAATATAAGAATATAGGAATTATTCAGTGTTTATTTTACACACACACACACACACACACACACATATATATATATATATATATATATATATATATATATATATCATACACCCTTGGAGTTTAGTGAAATGAAATCTCCAAGAGCGTATGATAATGTACTCCTAGATCGAAAGGACCGTCTCAATGTCTTGTCCAGTAGACGTTGCCGCAAATTACTCCGAATAACTTATTCGGTTGAGGGTCCTGTAGCTTCTTCAAAAGTCCCAAAAGTCAAAGAACAATGAAACACGTCGGCGTGTATTACTTTAACTAATTTAGGCAAGACGGTTATTAATCAGTTACAGTAATTCAAATATTTTATTCACAGAAAGTTACTAAACTGACTTTTTCACTAAAAGTTAATAATTTCAATAATAGTTAATCCTTAATCCTAAGATTAAAAAAAAATACGTTAAATATTGCTTGTGCCTACTGCCTGTCCTACAGTCAGGCTCCCAAGCCCAAATTTCCGATTAAACCCAATTTCCTTAAGCAATTTCCTAACGAGCTGATTTCCACTCTTCAGCCTGGAAACCCCTCTAAGACTTTCTACCTAGTCCGTTCTGAATATCTTTTTCCAAGCTTCGGGTTCTTGAATGTATGAGTCAATTGCTAAGTCTACTGCCTTTCCTACAGTCAGACTCTAATTGAAAACCCATTTCCGTTAACGGACTGAAACCCGCCATTTCAGCCCGGAGACCCGTCTCCTCGGAATCTGCCGTAAGGGCGCTGAGCCCCTTCTTATATAGTCAAGAGAACGGAACTTGCCTATGCCACCACGCTAGCAGTTGACGTCACCTGGGAACTCTGGAGGAGCGAGCGTCTCACAATCCATTGTGTCTCCCAGGTGCAATCAAAGAATCCGGCTGCGTCACTGGCGTGTGATTTCCGTTCGGAAGGAAATTAGTCATACACTAGCGTGTGAATTATTGAATGAATGAATGAAATTATGTAAAATAATTGTGTTATCACGGCGCGGCTTTACTTCGATGTTAAATCAAATTATAACATGTATAAATGGTGAAAGGGACGCTTTGTGAAGCGGGTGGAGAAGTGAAGAGTGGAATAATCGGCACAGGAATGGATAGGACAGGAAGTGTGATTTAATAGATAATTGATAAATAAAAGGGAAAGAGTGGGTGGCAGGACAGAACCCTAACGAACACCACTGTTAATAGCTTTAGAAGAATAACAGTGTCCATCTACAACCGCAGCTATGGATCAATCAGAGAGGAAATAAAGATGGAGGCACAGATGGAAAGATAGAAACCAAAGGAAGCTAGTTTCGAAATTAAAGACTTGTGATTTGTGACTCTTTCAAAAGCTTTTGATACAAATAAGGCAAAATCAAGGGTTTCACCGAAATCCCAGAAGGAGGATGACCAAAAATTAGAGAGATATGTAAGAAGCGCCAGTAGAGCGTCCATTGCCGAAACCATATTGACGATCTGAAAAAAGATTGTGAGAGGTGTTTAAGAATCTTCCTATTAAGGATAAATTAAAAAACATTAGATCGGCAATTAATCAAAGCATTTGGACAACAGTTGGGAAGTTGAGAGCTGTCACCCTTCTTTGAGACAGGTTGAATAAAGAGAACTTCCATCAGGAAGGAAAAGTACTAGACGAAAAAGTCGCAAGAGTTTGCTTAGCAGGGTATCAGCACAGAAGTACAGTTCTTGATAACAGCAGGAGGGACTCTATCAGGACAATATGCCTTCCTAGTAGGGTTGGCAGTGCTCCGGCTACGGAGGCTTTAGCCAGCTCCAAGATTCGGAACCGGACCAGAGAAAGTCAATTGTTTAAACTCTGCTCCGAAATCGGAGCGGAGCTGGAGCTGGGATTGTGGACCGGTGGTGTAGTGGTTAGCGTCGCTGACTACGAATCCATCCGCCCCTGGTTCGGGACCCGACGGCAGCCGGCGCGCAGCCAAACCCAGCTGTTCATCCTTCCATACAATAAAGAAAGTGGTTGTTAGATAAATGGGTACCCAAGGTGGCCTGGTAGTTAAGACGCTGGGCTGCTGATGGGACGTGGTTCGGATTCCACGTTAAACTGTAGGTCTAAGGTGGAGTGAAAAGCTTGACCTTCGTCAGAATGAACAATTCGTGCGGAAGCTAACCAAAGGTTTTATATATATATATATATTAGCGGAAGCTAACCAAAGGTTTTATATATATATATATATATATGCTGTATATAATATTACGTTTTGACTAATTTTTTTATGATTTATTTATCATATATAGTATATATTTTATTCATGCCTGTTTGAGGTTCAAGCTAACACATAACAAAATAATATCGTTTAAGTTTCTTGTTACTTCCGTAGAGGGTAATACAGGGCTATTTAAAATGATTCACCTGATTTCAAATGAGAATATTTTTTAATGTTACAAATACAGAGTGATTTGTGATACACCAACTAAAAGAAAACTGTCCCAATTTTGTCTCTCACCTCATAAATGCTCTATGTGACTTCCCTTAGTTACACGAGCAACGTCGACACGATAGTCGAATTCCTCCCATACTCGCTCCAGCATGTCCGTTGTCACTGACTCTACGGCAGTAACAATGCGAGTTCGGAGCTCATCCAAATATGTGGGCAACGGTGGTACGTACACAGTATCCTTAACGTACCCGCAAAGGAAGAAGTCGCACGGTGTAAGATCCGGCGACCTAGGGGGCCAGCTACCGATTTACAGCTCGAAAACTGCAACACACAAAACGCCTTCTGCTGTGCGGACGCCATTTTCACACTGACTGTTTGTTGCTAGGCTAGGCCACGGCGTGACTTTGGAGCCCTTCGTGGTGATCTTGTAAAATTCGAAGATTTTCTCTTTCATGTGGTGTATGCCCAGTTGATGCACGGTTGATAGGTACGGAAGTATTCTCAGTTGAAATCGGATGAATCATTTTAAATAGCCCTGTAATTGAAAAGCCTTTTACAAAAATAATATATTCGGCAAAGGGATAATCTTAAGATAGATTGCAGCGAAACGACTGTGGGAGGGACAAGGGAAAATACTTTGATATCATTTTCTGAAGTAAAGCGGTTAATTAAAGAGTTAAAGAATGGTTCTGCGTCAGGGGTAAATGATTTATCGAATGAGCACTTAAAATATGCAAATGACGTAGTATGTCTGCATATATCATTGCTCCTATCAGCCATGCTGGCTCATAGCTATATCCCTGCAAAGTTCATGAGGGTATATATCTTGCCCCTGGTCAAAAATAAGAACGGAGACATTCTGTCCAGCAATAATTACAGGCCTATTGCTGTCGCTTCCTGCTTCTCGAAACTACTAGAAAAACTCTTGTTACTCCGATTAAATGATTTCCTATGAACATCTAATCAGTTTGGCTTTAAAAGGTCCCACTCAACTGACCTGTGTATCTATGTACTTAAAGAAACAATATCTAAATACATTGACAGTAATTCAATAATTTATAGTTGTTTCCTTGATATAAGTAAGGCATATGATAGGGTGAACCACAATATTTTACTTGCAAAACTAAAAGACAGGAAAGTTCCCATGTACATATTAAATTAATTGAAATTTTGGTATTCCCACCAATCTTTCAATGTTAGGTGAGGCAATGTACTATCCGAGTGTTTTGGCTCCTCTTGCGGGGTGAGACAAAGCTCCTTGCTCTCCCCTATGCTGTTTAATGTGTATATTGACGGATTAATTGCTTCACTTAATGAGGCAACAGTGGGTTGTTGTATAGATAACACAAGGATAATAACTTAGTTTATGCCGATGATATGGTGTTAATAAGTCTCTGTTAATGGTCTGGATCGGCTACTAAAAGTCTGCAAAGTGTATTCGCAGAAACATGATATTCTTTTTAATGTTACAAAACTAAGGTTATGCAAATTCATCCTAAAAGCTGTAATCAGCCAGTTGATATAAGGTTTAAAATGAATGGTGAAGTAATTGAGGAAGTACAAGGGTTTAAGTATTTGGGTCAAACTATTACCAGCTCCTTGAGTGATGACTCGGATATAAGAAAACAATCTCGAAGCCTGTGTGCTAAAGCGAATATAACCATACGGAACTTTCGTTTCTGTACAAGTGAAGCTAAAGACACACTCTTTCGTACTTTCTGCAGTAATATATACGGTCGGCAACTCTGGGTGAATTATAAAAAAGGTTCTGGCAGAACCCTAAATTTGCTGTACAACAGGTCTTTTAGACTCTTACATAAATTACCCCCGAGATGCTCAGCTCCGCAAATGTATGCAACCCGCAATGTCCCGAGCTTCCCGGAGGTAACAAGACGTGCTCAACACAGTCTAATGCAAAGAATTAAAAAATCAACCAACCCGATCATCCAAGCTATCCATGAGTCCTGCCATTTATTCTCTAAGCTATGGACTTCTTGGTACGAAAACGTCTGTCTGTAGCTCCATTTAACTTCGACAGTGCAGTATTATTTCTAATCAATTGTATATATTTCTATCCTTAGCATATGAACTGTCATTGTATTAGTAATATTTCATAAACAAATTACAACGCAAAATGAAGTTCTGACATCAATTACATTTGTTAAAGAAATAACATTTGAGACAACTGACTTTTACCTTTAAGAATTTTCGATTCCAAATTAACAAGACAACTGAATAAAAATGCGTAAACAATTAAATTAAAATTAATTTAAATAGGTTAACTGAAGTTCCAACTGTGTACCTTCTTGGGAGAAATGACCGCATCAATTTTAATGCATAAGACAATTAGAATAAATGATGAATGTATATTTTAATTAAAAATTTTCAACTACTTATCTTTTGGCAGTAGTAGCCACTATATTTTCTATACTTGTTTATGGGAAAATAAACGTTTTCTGTTTTCTATGGATCGTACGGTAACAATTTGGAGCTTTGCCGAAATTTGGACTGTTTCCGATTTTTCGGAAAATAAAATATTTAATGTAGAGTTTTACGCTGATTTCTAAAAAGGTAAGTCTTGTTTTGGAGAAATGAGCTGTTCAAATGTTATGTTTGTTATTGTAATTTTGTATTCGATCAAAAACTATAACAATACAACTGAAAACTAATAAAAGAGTTATAGTATTCTTCAGTAATATTGGCTTATGTCACTACGTATTTGTGTGAATAGATTTCGACCGTTATTTTTCTGTCGCCACATGAATTCGCACAAGTAGGTATCAATCAGGTCAGTAGTATGGACGCAAAATGGACGAGTGCAGAGATGTTGCAGAGATAACGATCAATGTTGCAAATGGGGGTGGGGTGTTGCAAAGGGGGGTGGGGTATGTTGCAAAGGGTGGTATGCAATGAAGGGGAGGGGTATGCAATACAGGGGGTGGGGGTATGCAATGAAGGGGGAGAGGGGAGGGAGCTTCGTGGGGAGAAGGGAGGATGACCTCCCCCCAAAGGGGTTGCCTTAACCTAACAGAGGAAGAGAAAGGAGAGACGGAGGAGGGCTTTGGGGCAGTGCTGCCACTCAGATTTTTAGGAAATCCCAAGAATTGACCTCAAAAAATCCCAAGAATAACAAAAAAATCCCAAGATAATAAAAACATCTATACTATAATAAGAGAGCTGTCCGTCTGTCCGTCACACTTTCAGAAATTGTGAGAAAAAATTGTGAGAAAAAAATTCAGAAATTGTATTACGGGCGGCGATGTGAAGCTCAAGATTTTCATGACTGTGTTCTTTTCTGTAGTTTAGCAATGGGGGAAGGGTGGGGGGGGGTAATCGGGGATGGGTGGGGGTAATGGGGGAGGGGGTTAGCCCCAAGTTGTATGAATGGGGGTGAGGAGGTTTTGGGAGATACCAGATTCTGAAATGTTGACACAATGTGAAGCTCAAAATTTTCACGGCTGGGTTCTCTTTTTGTAGTTTAGCCTGTCTAACCGTCAGCGAAGCGGCGGGAACTGTACTAGTTAAAATAAACAAAGAAAACATTAAACTTACTCTATTTTAATTATATTTCCTCGTCAGGCTCGTCTTCTTCGACGTCTGCCGAAAGACGGACAGTCTCATTATTTTCTGTTTGCTCTTTATGTCTTTTTTCATATCTTTTATGTACTGTGCCGCCTTCAAGCTCTCTTATTAATGTTTTTGTCGGCTGCCAGGTAGTACAAGTTGCTTCATTTCTAGTTAAGCACTGTTTTGCCAACAGCCTATCTTTTACAGTTTCTGTTTTTAAGGCATTAGTTATTTTTGTTTTCACACGGTTCACCTTCGAGAAAATTCTCTCAACACATGCGGATGAATGTGGCAAAACGGTTAAGTTTGTCATGAAATAGGACAATAAAGAAAATTTACTATTATTTAAGCCATCCTTGATGTTACTTAATGAATGCCAATACTTCGCACACCATTGCGACTTAACCTTGTTCAAAACATGTTTTGAACGGCAATCAAACTAGTACAAGCGACTGTCGTCATGACAAATTTGTTCTATTACCAGTAATATGACATAAAATGAATTTTATGGATTTATAAAAATTAATAAAAGATCGTAATGAAAAATACATAAATAGTAACAAATTTCGTTAAAGTAGTAACAAAAGTACAAACAAGATATAAAGTAACAAATTTGTTACTATAGTAACAACTTCGGCAACGCTGCTGACCAAACGCAGTCTAAATGTGTACAATACCTGTTGTATGTCTTCAGTACTTATCTCTCATTTTAATTATTTAATAATTATTACCAGTCTTTTCATGTATAATATAATTCGCTTTATATAATTGTTTTTTAATGAAAACAAGAAGAAATTAATAATAATTTTCACTTTAACTTAGTTGGTATGAAAAATCCCAAGATTTCGACAGTTTTTCAAAATATATCCCCAAATCCCCAGGTCGAGGCTGAAATCCCAAGATCTTGGGAAAAATCCCAAGCAGTGGCAGCCTGCTTTGGGGTAGAAGGTGGGATTTCCTTACCCCCCAAAGAGAAGCTAACCTAAGTCTTAACCTAAGTAGGAAGGAGAGATCTTTACTCCACCGAAGTTCGCATCTTTATGAAGGTCCCTAAGCCGAGCAGGTCTTATATAGAGGTAGGTTGAGTTGCCAGATACCATTTTTTATTTTAAATGTTCAGGTATACATTATTAGGGTGAGTTGCTAGATACTACCATTTATTTTAATTCGTTACCAAAGCAAACTATCTTTCTCCTTTTAGAGAATTAATTATTAAAACAATATTAACATTAAAAGAAATACATTTAAACCAAAATAAATAAATAGAGTTTAAATACACACACTTTATCTTCTACAGTTCTCAAATAATGTTTTTAAAAGCAAACGAACTTTCTCCTTAAAGAGAATTAATTATTAAAACCAATATTAACAATATAAGAATTCACTGGACAATGGGCTTAGCAAAAGAAATCGTTCCACTAACATATTCTCTAAGATTAATATTCAGTTTTCTTTTCCTTCATTAAAACCTTAGAATGTATCTCTGACAAGAGATATATCTATAAATATATATATATATATACATATATATATATATACATATATATATATATATACGCACCGTAAACCGCGTCTATGAAAATTTCGAACCCTTAAAAAAATGCCTTGAAGAAATACAGTCGACAGCAAACGCAGATCAAACCATTTCAGAAGCAACAGGAATTTTGCACGTTTTGAATAACGAAAAGTTCATCTTTTGGTTGAAACTTTTTCATCAGATAATGCCCCACGTAGAAGTCATTTACAATCAAATGCAATCTCGAGCTATTGACTCGTGTAAAGTACAAGAATATATAGCAAACTTCAACAATGCCATTTTAAAAATAAGAAATTCGGAGTACTGTGAAAATCTTTCAAAAACACTCATGATTGAAGCAAAGGAAGTGTGCGACTGCGTATGTGTTGACATAGCTGAGAGGTATTCATTTACCAAACAATTAGTAGCTGCTAAGCTGTTTACCAAGGAAAACTTCGATAGCTATAATATGAAAATGCCTTTGGAAGAGGTAACGGTGACCAATGAGGCATATCCCATGATTGAAAAAGAAAAGCTTCTTACTGAACTACAAGTTTTCTACAGTAGACCTGATATGCACAATTACGACAGGTTAATTGATCTGCTGAAATTTATCACTGAAAATAATCTAGTAGATGTTCTTGGAGAACTAGCTAAGCTCAAAAAAATACTTTTGACCATCCCCATGACTACATCCGAGGCCGAACGCTGTCATTCAACATTAAAAAGAATAAAGACGTTCTTAAGGAGCACTATGAATCAGAAAAGACTAAATGCTCTTGCAATGATTTCAATAGAGAAAAATTTGATCAACAGTACACAGAATTTCATTGAAAAAGTAATAGACCTTTTCGCTCAGAATAAAAACAGAAGAATGGAATTTGTTTATCAATAAAATTTTTGGCAAATTCGAAATTACCCGTTAAGCGTAAGTACCCTATAATTGATTTTTATGAATTTATGATACTATTTTACTTATTTTTATGACTGAGTACTGAGTAGTTATCTATTTATCTATTCGACTTTCTCTCTCTCTCATATATATATATAATCGACACAATTGTTCGCAATTTCTGAGGCAGCACCCTCATAACTGAAAGTCACGAGCCGCCACTGGGTATGAGGGCGCGCATTGTCGTGTAACAGAATAACACCTTCCGACAATCTCCCTCTCCGTTTTGTGCGGATTGCTTGCTTGAACTCATTCCGAAGCATGTCAGAATACGATGCACTTGTTACTGTAGTTCCACGCTCTAGATAATTAATGTTCAAGGATAGGGCCTCGTGTATCCCAAAACAATGTTAGCATAACTTTACCTGCTGACGGCTGCGCTCTGAACTTCCTTGCAACGGGAGATGTTGGATGCTTCCATTGCGTGCTCTGCCGTTTGCTTTCTGGTTCATAGTGATGGATCCAGGTTTCACCTCCAGTGATAATGCGCTCCAAAAAGTTTTCACCTTTATTATGATACCGCGCCAAAAGACGAGAGCAGACGTCCATACGATTACGCTTGTCCTCTTCTGTCACAGAGTATGCAATGGAAGCATCCAACATCTCCCGTTATTTCTGTAATTCGGTGTATATTTATGTATTTTAAGTATATGCGAGTTACCCCTTCAATTTATCTAGAGGGTGTCTCAAAAGTCGCGCACCATAGGCTTTATTCAGAATTCCGAGGTTTACGAGTCGGATTGGTTTATAAATGATGTTTAATTACAATATATATTCGATAATTTTCGAATAATACTGTAAACTTAATATTTGTACAGTTAATGAAAAAGCTATCTTAAAATAATTAAATTGAATGAAGCTACATTAGACAATGGTGCGCGACTTCTGAGACACCATTGGCTAATGTAGCTTCATTCAATTTAATTATTTTAAGATAGCTTTTTCATTAACTGTTCATAATATTAATTTAATTATTCGAACATTATCGGACATATAATGTAATTAAACATCATTTAGGCCGCGGTCACACCAAACGAGTCGAGTCGAGTCGAATCATTAAAGTCATTTGACTCGAGTCAAATTGAATCATTCTCGTTCACACAGAAAGAGTCAAGAAGAGTCAAGTTTGTCAGTATCCTGCCAGATTTCAAGTGGTATGGACACGTATTCTCTAGCGGAATTACATATTCTGTTGTGGATTCGGCGACGTAGAAGGAGGAGGAACCGAATCTGGGTACATGAAGTCAACACCAAAAGGCCAGATTTTGGTGCTTTCAGTCAGACAAATTTTTCGGTTTCTTTATAATGACGACAGAAAATTTCAAGAAATTGGTGGATATGAAAGGAATTTCTGTCAAGAAAATGGACATAAATTACAGGCGTTCAATTGGAGTTCAAGACAGAATAGCCATATTCCCGAACAAGATTTATTAAATCTTCCAGCTGCATGATGCTCTCAGCACAAATGACTCGAAGACTGACGAAGAAATAGGTCCGGCCGTGTTCATGACTCGAATCGACTCAGCGTGACTTGACTCGACTCCCCCGGTATGAACAGTTTCTGCAAAATTACATGTAAATTAAGGTGCGATGGAATGGCGAGTCACGTAGAGTCATGACTCGACTCGACTCGACTCGTTTGGTGACTCGTAAACCATGTAAATCTAAATAAAGCCTATAACGTGCGACTTCTGAGACACCCTGTACATATATGTATATATATTATATATATATATGTGTGTGTGTGTGTGTATATATACACAAACAGTGTAAATATATATATATATATATATATATATATATATATATATATATATATATATATATATATATATATATATATATATATATATATATATATATATATATATATTAACCCCTCTGTCTATGGCCTTGGTCGGTTCGAAGTTGACGGGGGTTCTGATTAGGTGGCAGCAACAGATTTGTTACTCTGGAGTAGCTAGTACCGTATAGGGAATCGCAGTAGTTTTCTTCTATACTACTCCCCGATTTCTTCTTGTAGTGGATCGGAGGATTCTGTGGAGCTTACCAAATTCTTTGAAGGTTTCCCGATTCTTCTTGTAACGTATCGGGACATTATTTTTCTCTATTTAAGACTAAGTTCTATGAAGAGAGCGAGGCTCGAAGGAGAAGACAAAGATTTCTTTCTTACTGTAGTGCTAAAATGTTACAAGTAATGCTCAGTCTCCAAGTTAGATCAGTCAACCAGAATAACAATTTGAAAAATTACATGGATTTATATACCCAAATTTTGTGGACATCATTATTATTTAATGTTGACTTGTTTGGTTTTTTATTCTCTATAGGCTGCATTATTTTTGCACAATATTTGAAGATAAGGTAAGTAGTTTAGCTGTGGCAACGTCTAAACAGATAAGCAAGATATTTTGGAGATGAGCCATATTTTTATCTTAAACCGCATATTGACAGATTTGATGTTATTATGATCTGCCGAGGTAACTAAAAATGGAAACTGAAATATGCATTTTATTATGAATTACACTTAAACATGCATATAAGCAAAACTTAAAGGTTAAGATTTAAAATTAAACGTTTAGGCAAGACATGACTTCATCTTTTATAATGAAGAGAGGGTGTATACAGAAAATGAACATTGCAAAATTTAATCGGTTTCATTATAAGCTAAATCTAAGAAAATTATTAAATAATTTAAAAAGAAACAATTCACCAATTATTTGGCAAACATAGAAAGCAAATAAAAATGTATCCAAACTTGTTGTATGCGATTTTGGTCTTTATGTAAAAATGAATATCTGAATATAAAGATTATATAAATATAATGATTATATAAAGATTATATAAATACAAGGATTAGGTAAACATAAGGATTATATTATATAAAGATTTACATAAATATACTAATTATATAAGAATTATACTAATGAATATAAGAATATAGGAATTATTCAGTGTTTATTTTACACACACACACACACACACACACACACACATATATATATATATAATATATATATATATATATATATATTACATACACCTGGAGTTTAGTGAAATGAAATCTCCAAGAGCGTATGATAATGTACTCCTAGATCGAAAGGACCGTCTCAATGTCTTGTCCAGTACGTTGCCGCAAATTACTCCGAATAACTTATTCGGTTGAGGGTCCTGTAGCTTCTTCAAAAGTCCAAAAGTCAAAGAACAATGAAACACGTCGGCGTGTATTACTTTAACTAATTTAGGCAAGACGGTTATTAATCAGTTACAGTAATTCAAATATTTTATTCACAGAAAGTTACTAAACTGACTTTTTCACTAAAAGTTAATAATTTCAATAATAGTTAATCCTTAATCCTAAGATTAAAAAAAATACGTTAAATATTGCTTGTGCCTACTGCCTGTCCTACAGTCAGGCTCCCAAGCCCAAATTTCCGATTAAACCCAATTTCCTTAAGCAATTTCCTAACGAGCTGATTTCCACTCTTCAGCCTGGAAACCCCTCTAAGACTTTCTACTAGTCCGTTCTGAATATCTTTTTCCAAGCTTCGGGTTCTTGAATGTATGAGTCAATGTAAGTCTACTGCCTTTCCTACAGTCAGACTCTAATTGAAAACCCATTTCCGTTAACGGACTGAAACCCGCCATTTCAGCCCGGAGACCCGTCTCCTCGGAATCTGCCGTAAGGGCGCTGAGCCCCTTCTTATATAGTCAAGAGAACGGAACTTGCCTATGCCACCACGCTAGCAGTTGACGTCACCTGGGAACTCTGGAGGAGCGAGCGTCTCACAATCCATTGTGTCTCCCAGGTGCAATCAAAGAATCCGGCTGCGTCACTGGCGTGTGATTTCCGTTCGGAAGGAAATTAGTCATACACTAGCGTGTGAATTATTGAATGAATGAATGAAATTATGTAAAATAATTGTGTTATCACGGCGCGGCTTTACTTCGATGTTAAATCAAATTATAACATGTATAAATGGTGAAAGGGACGCTTTGTGAAGCGGGTGGAGAAGTGAAGAGTGGAATAATCGGCACAGGAATGGATAGGACAGGAAGTGTGATTTAATAGATAATTGATAAATAAAAGGGAAAGAGTGGGTGGCAGGACAGAACCCTAACGAACACCACTGTTAATAGCTTTAGAAGAATAACAGTGTCCATCTACAACCGCAGCTATGGATCAATCAGAGAGGAAATAAGAGATGGAGGCACAGATGGAAAGATAGAAACCAAAGGAAGCTAGTTTCGAAATTAAAGACTTGTGATTTGTGACTCTTTCAAAAGCTTTTGATACAAATAAGGCAAAATCAAGGGTTTCACCGAAATCCCAGAAGGAGGATGACCAAAAATTAGAGAGATATGTAAGAAGCTCGCCAGTAGAGCGTCCATTGCCGAAACCATATTGACGATCTGAAAAAAGATTGTGAGAGGTGTTTAAGAATCTTCCTATTAAGGATAAATTAAAAAACATTAGATCGGCAATTAATCAAAGCATTTGGACAACAGTTGGGAAGTTGAGAGCTGTCACCCTTCTTTGAGACAGGTTGAATAAAAGAGAACTTCCATCAGGAAGGAAAAGTACTAGACGAAAAAGTCGCAAGAGTTTGCTTAGCAGGGTATCAGCACAGAAGTACAGTTCTTGATAACAGCAGGAGGGACTCTATCAGGACAATATGCCTTCCTAGTAGGGTTGGCAGTGCTCCGGCTACGGAGGCTTTAGCCAGCTCCAAGATTCGGAACCGGACCAGAGAAAGTCAATTGTTTAAACTCTGCTCCGAAATCGGAGCGGAGCTGGAGCTGGGATTGTGGACCGGTGGTGTAGTGGTTAGCGTCGCTGACTACGAATCCATCCGCCCCTTGTTCGGGACCCGACGGCAGCCGGCGCGCAGCCAAACCCAGCTGTTCATCCTTCCATACAATAAGAAAGTGGTTGTTAGATAAATGGGTACCCAAGGTGGCCTGGTAGTTAAGACGCTGGGCTGCTGATGGGACGTGGTTCGGATTCCACGTTAAACTGTAGGTCTAAGGTGGAGTGAAAAGCTTGACCTTCGTCAGAATGAACAATTCGTGCGGAAGCTAAACCAAAGGTTTATATATATATATATATATTAGCGGAAGCTAACCAAAGGTTTTATATATATTATATATATATATATATATATATATATATGCTGTAATAATATTACGTTTTGACTAATTTTTTTATGATTTATTTATCATATATAGTATATATTTTATTCATGCCTGTTTGAGGTTCAAGCTAACACATAACAAAATAATATCGTTTAAGTTTCTTGTTACTTCCGTAGAGGGTAATACAGGGCTATTTAAAATGATTCACCTGATTTCAAATGAGAATATTTTTTAATGTTACAAATACAGAGTGATTTGTGATACACCAACTAAAAGAAAAACTGTCCCAATTTTGTCTCTCACCTCATAAATGCTCTATGTGACTTCCCTTAGTTACACGAGCAACGTCGACACGATAGTCGAATTCCTCCCATACTCGCTCCAGCATGTCCGCAGTAACAATGCGAGTTCGGAGCTCATCCAAAGATGTGGGCAACGGTGGTACGTACACAGTATCCTTAACGTACCCGCAAAGGAAGAAGTCGCACGGTGTAAGATCCGGCGACCTAGGGGGCCAGCTACCGATTTACAGCTCGAAAACTGCAACACACAAAACGCCTTCTGCTGTGCGGACGCCATTTTCACACTGACTGTTTGTTGCTAGGCTAGGCCACGGCGTGACTTTGGAGCCCTTCGTGGTGATCTTGTAAAACGAAGATTTTCTCTTTCATGTGGTGTATGCCCAGTTGATGCACGGTTGATAGGTACGGAAGTATTCTCAGTTGAAATCGGATGAATCATTTTAAATAGCCCTGTAATTGAAAAGCCTTTTACAAAAATAATATTCGGCAAAGGGATAATCTTAAGATAGATTGCAGCGAAACGACTGTGGGAGGGACAAGGGAAAATACTTTGATATCATTTTCTGAAGTAAAGCGGTTAATTAAAGAGTTAAAGAATGGTTCTGCGTCAGGGGTAAATGATTTATCGAATGAGCACTTAAAATATGCAAATGACGTAGTATGTCTGCATATATCATTGCTCCTATCAGCCATGCTGGCTCATAGCTATATCCCTGCAAAGTTCATGAGGGTATATATCTTGCCCCTGGTCAAAAATAAGAACGGAGACATTCTGTCCAGCAATAATTACAGGCCTATTGCTGTCGCTTCCTGCTTCTCGAAACTACTAGAAAAACTCTTGTTACTCCGATTAAATGATTTCCTATGAACATCTAATCAGTTTGGCTTTAAAAGGTCCCACTCAACTGACCTGTGTATCTATGTACTTAAAGAAACAATATCTAAATACATTGACAGTAATTCAATAATTTATAGTTGTTTCCTTGATATAAGTAAGGCATATGATAGGGTGAACCACAATATTTTACTTGCAAAACTAAAAGACAGGAAAGTTCCCATGTACATATTAAATTAATTGAAATTTTGGTATTCCCACCAATCTTTCAATGTTAGGTGAGGCAATGTACTATCCGAGTGTTTTGGCTCCTCTTGCGGGGTGAGACAAAGCTCCTTGCTCTCCCCTATGCTGTTTAATGTGTATATTGACGGATTAATTGCTTCACTTAATGAGGCAACAGTGGGTTGTTGTATAGATAACACAAGGATAAATAACTTAGTTTATGCCGATGATATGGTGTTAATAAGTCCCTCTGTTAATGGTCTGGATCGGCTACTAAAAGTCTGCAAAGTGTATTCGCAGAAACATGATATTCTTTTTAATGTTACAAAACTAAGGTTATGCAAATTCATCCTAAAAGCTGTAATCAGCCAGTTGATATAAGGTTTAAAATGAATGGTGAAGTAATTGAGGAAGTACAAGGGTTTAAGTATTTGGGTCAAACTATTACCAGCTCCTTGAGTGATGACTCGGATATAAGAAAACAATCTCGAAGCCTGTGTGCTAAAGCGAATATAACCATACGGAACTTTCGTTTCTGTACAAGTGAAGCTAAAGACACACTCTTTCGTACTTTCTGCAGTAATATATACGGTCGGCAACTCTGGGTGAATTATAAAAAAGGTTCTGGCAGAACCCTAAATTTGCTGTACAACAGGTCTTTTAGACTCTTACATAAATTACCCCGAGATGCTCAGCTCCGCAAATGTATGCAACCCGCAATGTCCCGAGCTTCCCGGAGGTAACAAGACGTGCTCAACACAGTCTAATGCAAAGAATTAAAAAATCAACCAACCCGATCATCCAAGCTATCCATGAGTCCTGCCATTTATTCTCTAAGCTATGGACTTCTTGGTACGAAAACGTCTGTCTGTAGCTCCATTTAACTTCGACAGTGCAGTATTATTTCTAATCAATTGTATATATTTCTATCCTTAGCATATGAACTGTCATTGTATTAGTAATATTTCATAAACAAATTACAACGCAAAATGAAGTTCTGACATCAATTAATTTGTTAAAGAAATAACATTTGAGACAACTGACTTTTACCTTTAAGAATTTTCGATTCCAAATTAACAAGACAACTGAATAAAATGCGTAAACAATTAAATTAAAATTAATTTGAATAGGTTAACTGAAGTTCCAACTGTGTACCTTCTTGGGAGAAATGACCGCATCAATTTTAATGCATAAGACAATTAGAATAAATGATGAATGTATATTTTAATTAAAAATTTTCAACTACTTATCTTTTGGCAGTAGTAGCCACTATATTTTCTATACTTGTTTATGGGAAAATAAACGTTTTCTGTTTTCTATGGATCGTACGGTAACAATTTGGAGCTTTGCCGAAATTTGGACTGTTTCCGATTTTTCGGAAAATAAAATATTTAATGTAGAGTTTTACGCTGATTTCTAAAAGGTAGTCTTGTTTTGGAGAAATGAGCTGTTCAAATGTTATGTTTGTTATTGTAATTTTGTATTCGATCAAAAACTATAACAATACAACTGAAAACTAATAAAAGAGTTATAGTATTCTTCAGTAATATTGGCTTATGTCACTACGTATTTGTGTGAATAGATTTCGACCGTTATTTTTCTGTCGCCACATGAATTCGCACAAGTAGGTATCAATCAGGTCAGTAGTATGGACGCAAAATGGACGAGTGCAGAGATGTTGCAGAGATAACGATCAATGTTGCAAATGGGGGTGGGGTGTTGCAAAGGGGGGTGGGAGTATGTTGCAAAGGGTGGTATGCAATGAAGGGGAGGGGTATGCAATACAGGGGGTGGGGGTATGCAATGAAGGGGGAGAGGGGAGGGAGCTTCGTGGGGAGAAGGGAGGATGACCTCCCCCCAAAGGGGTTGCCTTAACCTAACAGAGGAAGAGAAAGGAGAGACGGAGGAGGGCTTTGGGGCAGTGCTGCCACTCAGATTTTTAGGAAATCCCAAGAATTGACCTCAAAAATCCCAAGAATAACAAAAAAATCCCAAGATAATAAAAACATCTATACTATAATAAGAGAGCTGTCCGTCTGTCCGTCACACTTTCAGAAATTGTGAGAAAAAATTGTGAGAAAAAAATTCAGAAATTGTATTACGGGCAGCAATGTGAAGCTCAAGATTTTCATGACTCTGTTCTTTTCTGTAGTTTAGCAATGGGGGAAGGGTGGGGGTGGGGGTAATCGGGGATGGGTGGGGGTAATGGGGGAGGGGGTTAGCCCCAAGTTGTATGAATGGGGGTGAGGAGGTTTTGGGAGATACCAGATTCTGAAATGTTGACACAATGTGAAGCTCAAAATTTTCACGGCTGGGTTCTTTTTTTGTAGTTTAGCCTGTCTAACCGTCAGCGAAGCGGCGGGAACTGTACTAGTTAAAATAAACAAAGAAAACATTAAACTTACTCTATTTTAATTATATTTCCTCGTCAGGCTCGTCTTCTTCGACGTCTGCCGAAAGACGGACAGTCTCATTATTTTCTGTTTGCTCTTTAAGTCTTTTTTCATATCTTTTATGTACTGTGCCGCCTTCAAGCTCTCTTATTAATGTTTTTGTCGGCTGCCAGGTAGTACAAATTGCTTCATTTCTAGTTAAGCACTGTTTTGCCAACAGCCCTATCTTTTACAGTTTCTGTTTTTAACGGCATTAGTTATTTTTGTTTTCACACGGTTCACCTTCGAGAAAATCTCTCAACAACCATGCGGATGCAATGTGGCAAAACGGTTTAAGTTTGTCATGAAATAGGACAATAAAGAAAATTTACTTATTTAAGCCATCCTTGATTGTTACTTAATGAATGCCAATACTTCGCACACCATTGCGACTTAACCTTGTTCAAACATGTTTTGAAGGCACAATCAAACTAGTACAAGCGACTGTCGTCATGACAAATTTGTTCTATTACCAATAATATGACATAAAATGAATTTTGATGGATTTATAAAAATTAATAAAGGATCGTAATGAAAAATACATAAATAGTAACAAATTCGTATAAAGTAGTAACAAAAGTACAAACAAGATATAAAGTAACAAATTTGTTACTATAGTAACAACTTCGGCAACGCTGCTGACCAAACGCAGTCTAAATGTGTACAATACCTGTTGATGTCTTCAGTACTTATCTCTCATTTTAATTATTTAATAATTATTACCAGTCTTTCATGTATAAATATAATTCGCTTTATATAATTGTTTTTAATGAAAAACAAGAAAATTAATAATAATTTTCACTTTAACTAGTTGGTAATGAAAAAATCCCAAGATTTCGACAGTTTTTCAAAATATATCCCCAAATCCCCAGGTCGAGGCTGAAATCCCAAGATCTTGGGAAAATCCCAAGCAGTGGCAGCCCTGCTTTGGGGTAGAAGGTGGGATTCCTTACCCCCCAAAGAGAAGCTAACCTAAGTCTTAACCTAAGTAGGAAGGAGAGATCTTTACTCCACCGAAGTTCGCATCTTTATGAAGGTCCCTAAGCCGAGACAGGTCTTATATAGAGGTAGGTTGTAGTTTGCCAGATACCATTTTTTATTTTAAATGTTCAGGTATACATTATTAGGGTGAGTTGCTAGATACTACCATTTATTTTAATTCGTTACCAAAGCAAACTATCTTTCTCCTTTTAGAGAATTAATTATTAAAACAATATTAACATTAAAAGAAATACATTTAAACCAAAATAAATAAATAGAGTTTAAATACACACACTTTATCCTACAGTTCTCAAATAATGTTTTTAAAAGCAAACGAACTTTCTCCTTAAAGAGAATTAATTATTAAAACCAATATTAACAATATAAGAATTCACTGGACAATGGGTTTAGCAAAAGAAATCGTTCCATTAACATATTCTCTAAGATTAATATTCAGTTTTCTTTTCCTTCATTAAAACCTTAGAATGTATACTCTGTCTATATTTGTCATTCCTTATATATATATATATATATATATATATATATATATATATATATATATATATACAAGATGACAAGAGATATATCTATAAATATATATATATATATATATACATATATATATATATACATATATATATATATACGCACCGTAAACCGCGTCTATGAAAATTTCGAACCCTTAAAAAAATGCCTTGAAGAAATAGTCGACAGCAAACGCAGATCAAACCATTTCAGAAGCACAGGAATTTTGCACGTTTTGAATAACGAAAAGTTCATCTTTTGGTTGAAACTTTTTCATCAGATAATGCCCCACGTAGAAGTCATTTACAATCAAATGCAATCTCGAGCTATTGACTCGTGTAAAGTACAAGAATATATAGCAAACTTCAACAATGCCATTTTAAAAATAAGAAATTCGGTAGAGTACTGTGAAAATCTTTCAAAAACACTCATGATTGAAGCAAAGGAGAAGTGTGCGACTGCGTATGTGTTGACATAGCTGAGAGGTATTCATTTACCAAACAATTAGTAGCTGCTAAGCTGTTTACCAAGGAAAACTTCGATAGCTATAATATGAAAATGCCTTTGGAAGAGGTAACGGTGACCAATGAGGCATATCCCATGATTGAAAAAGAAAAGCTTCTTACTGAACTACAAGTTTTCTACAGTAGACCTGATATGCACAATTACGACAGTTAATTGATCTGCTGAAATTTATCACTGAAAATAATCTAGTAGATGTTCTTGGAGAACTAGCTAAGCTCAAAAAAAATACTTTGACCATCCCCATGACTACATCCGAGGCCGAACGCTGTCATTCAACATTAAAAAGAATAAAGACGTTCTTAAGGAGCACTATGAATCAGAAAAGACTAAATGCTCTTGCAATGATTTCAATAGAGAAAAATTTGATCAACAGTACACAGAATTTCATTGAAAAAGTAATAGACCTTTTCGCTCAGAATAAAAAACAGAAGAATGGAATTTGTTTATCAATAAAATTTTTGGCAAATTCGAAATTACCCGTTAAGCGTAAGTACCCTATAATTGATTTTTATGAATTTATGATACTATTTTACTTATTTTTATGACTGAGTACTGAGTAGTTATCTATTTATCTATTCGACTTTCTCTCTCTCTCATATATATATATAATCGACACAATTGTTCGCAATTTCTGAGGCAGCACCCTCATAACTGAAAGTCACGAGCCGCCACTGGGTATGAGGGCGCGCATTGTCGTGTAACAGAATAACACCTTCCGACAATCTCCCTCTCCGTTTTGTGCGGATTGCTTGCTTGAACTCATTCCGAAGCATGTCAGAATACGATGCACTTGTTACTGTAGTTCCACGCTCTAGATAATTAATGTTCAAGGATAGGGCCTCGTGTATCCCAAAACAATGTTAGCATAACTTTACCTGCTGACGGCTGCGCTCTGAACTTCCTTGCAACGGGAGATGTTGGATGCTTCCATTGCGTGCTCTGCCGTTTGCTTTCTGGTTCATAGTGATGGATCCAGGTTTCACCTCCAGTGATAATGCGCTCCAAAAGTTTTCACCTTTATTATGATACCGCGCCAAAAGACGAGAGCAGACGTCCATACGATTACGCTTGTCCTCTTCTGTCACAGAGTATGCAATGGAAGCATCCAACATCTCCCGTTATTTCTGTAATTCGGTGTATATTTATGTATTTTAAGTATATGCGAGTTACCCCTTCAATTTATCTAGAGGGTGTCTCAAAAGTCGCGCACCATAGGCTTTATTCAGAATTCCGAGGTTTACGAGTCGGATTGGTTTATAAATGATGTTTAATTACAATATATATTCGATAATTTTCGAATAATACTGTAAACTTAATATTTGTACAGTTAATGAAAAAGCTATCTTAAAATAATTAAATTGAATGAAGCTACATTAGACAATGGTGCGCGACTTCTGAGACACCATTGGCTAATGTAGCTTCATTCAATTTAATTATTTTAAGATAGCTTTTTCATTAACTGTTCATAATATTAATTTAATTATTCGAACATTATCGGACATATAATGTAATTAAACATCATTTAGGCCGCGGTCACACCAAACGAGTCGAGTCGAGTCGAATCATTAAAGTCATTTGACTCGAGTCAAATTGAATCATTCTCTTTCACACAGAAAGAGTCAAGAAGAGTCAAGTTTGTCAGTATCCTGCCAGATTTCAAGTGGTATGGACACGTATTCTCGAGCGGAATTACATATTCTGTTGTGGATTCGGCGACGTAGAAGGAGGAGGAACCGAATCTGGGTACATGAAGTCAACACCAAAAGGCCAGATTTTGGTGCTTTGAGTCAGACAAATTTTTCGGTTTCTTTATAATGACGACAGAAAATTTCAAGAAATTGGTGGATATGAAAGGAATTTCTGTCAAGAAAATGGACATAAATTACAGGCGTTCAATTGGAGTTGAAGACAGAATAGCCATATTCCCGAACAAGATTTATTAAATCTTCCAGCGACCGCGCGGTAGCTAGCAATTATAGGCCCATTAGCTTAACGTCAATTGTCGGTAAACTTTTGGAATCCGTAGTTAGGGATCGTATTATCGATCACTTAGAAAGTAGGGGTTTGATTAATAGTAGTCAGCACGGGTTTCGACGCCATAGGTCTTGTTTAACAAATTTGTTAGAATTTTATAACGAAATAGTGCGCGAATACGATAGGCATAGGGCAGCTGACGTTATTTATTTAGATTTTAAAAAGGCGTTCGATACAGTTCCGCATAGGAGACTAATTGCGAAGGTTAAAGCGCACGGTATCCGCGGTCATGTAGCTAACTGGTTAGAAGAATGGCTTCGTGCTAGGAGGCAGAGGGTCGTAGTTAATGGTAGTGAATGGGGTGGTTAGAGGTAGGTAGTGGTGTCCCACAGGGTTCAGTGTTAGGCCCATTGTTATTCGTAATTTACATTAACGACATAGATGTAGGATTGATTAGTAACGTGTCAAAATTTGCGGACGATACTAAAATAGGCGGTAAGGTTGTTAACGAGGACGATAGAAATAGGATCCAAGACGATGTAGATAGGATTATGGAGTGGACGGATAAGTGGCAGATGCAATTTAACGTAGATAAATGTAAAGTTTTGCATATAGGTTCTCGCAACAATAATTACGTGTACACGATGGATGATAGGGATTTAGCGAGCGTTGACGAGGAAGTAGATTTAGGCGTACGCGTAACTAAAGATTTAAAGGTTAGGAACCAGTGCCTGGAGTCTTGCGCAAAAGCTAATAGGATGTTAGGCTTCATAGCGCGTAATTTCGAATTTAAATCGAAGGATATTATATTGCCCCTTTGCAAGTCCCTAGTCAGGCCTCATTTGGAATATGCCGTTCAGTTTTGGTGCCCGTACTTGCGTGAGGATATTGATAGGTTAGAAAGGGTTCAGCGTCGTGCCACGAAACTTATTCCGGCATTGCGCAATAAGCCTTATGAAGATAGGATTAAAGTGTTAGACTTGTATTCACTCGAAACTAGGAGATTAAGGGGGAGCTTATTGAAGTTTTCAAAATCGTTAATAACATCGATAACGTAAATTTTGACAAATTGTTCACTTTCGATAATAGTAATACTCGCAATAACGGATTCAAGTTGCGTGGCAGACGTTTCATTACTAATATCGCTAAAAACTTCTTTACGTTTAAAGTAATTGATAAATGGAATAATCTTCCCGCGTCAGTCGTTCATTCTACCAGCGTTAATGTGTTTAAGAACCGTCTTGACAGACATTTTAAAAATATTAACGTTGTTTAAAATTAAAAAGAAAGTTAACAACAGGAGCTCTGGTGGTGGTGCTCGAGGATGAGTCTGTTGACGATGAATGCCAGCTTGTGACATGCCAGCGTGTGATGCCAGCAATAAAAAAAAAAAAAAAAAAAATTAGACTAACACGAATGTAGATGTAGCTCATAGCGTAAACTAACCCACTTTTTGTTTAACTTTACCTACTTTTTTTTTTTTCTTATCCTCCTTACTTTGCATGTCTCTAACTCTTTTCTTGCATGTTTGTAGTTTGCATGGTATGACAGTGAGTTAAGACTGTGTTTGCATGGTTTGTAAGCGTTCTTATTTTACTTCTTTTCATCTTTCACCCCTCTCCTATATTCTCCGACTATTTTTCTGACTTGTCGGCAGTGGCCGGCGGATGATGATGGTGAGACTTTTTCCCTCTTTTTCTGAATGAATGTTAACCCACGAATGATAGGTGTTGCTCCTTACTTAACCCCTTATTCTCCTCTCTTCTCTTAACCCCCTACTCTCTCCTTTCTCTCGGGCTAGCCTTAGAGTGGATCTTAGGGTCTTTGTTAGCCTTAGCTTCTGTAGATCTGTAGATGATGCTCTCAGCACAAATGACTCGAAGACTGACGAAGAAATAGGTCCGGCCGTGTTCATGACTCGAATCGACTCAGCGTGACTTGACTCGACTCCCCCGGTATGAACAGTTTCTGCAAAATTACATGTAAATTAAGGTGCGATGGAATGGCGAGTCACGTAGAGTCATGACTCGACTCGACTCGACTCGTTTGGTGACTCGTAAACCATGTAAATCTAAATAAAGCCTATAACGTGCGACTTCTGAGACACCCTGTACATATATGTATATATATATATATATATATGTGTGTGTGTGTGTGTGTATATATATACACAAACAGTGTAAATATATATATATATATATATATATATATATATATATATATATTATATATTATATATATATATATATATATATATATTAACCCCTCTGTCTATGGCCTTGGTCGGTTCGAAGTTGACGGGGGTTCTGATTAGGTGGCAGCAACAGATTTGTTACTCTGGAGTAGCTAGTACCGTATAGGGAATCGCAGTAGTTTTCTTCTATACTACTCCCCGATTTCTTCTTGTAGTGGATCGGAGGATTCTGTGGAGCTTACCAAATTCTTTGAAGGTTTCCCGATTCTTCTTGTAACGTATCGGGACATTATTTTTCTCTATTTAAGACTAAGTTCTATGAAGAGAGCGAGGCTCGAAGGAGAAGACAAAGATTTCTTTCTTACTGTAGTGCTAAAATGTTACAAGTAATGCTCAGTCTCCAAGTTAGATCAGTCAACCAGAATAACAATTTGAAAAATTACATGGATTTATATACCCAAATTTTGTGGACATCATTATTATTTAATGTTGACTTGTTTGGTTTTTTATTCTCTATAGGCTGCATTATTTTTGCACAATATTTGAAGATAAGGTAAGTAGTTTAGCTGTGGCAACGTCTAAACAGATAAGCAAGATATTTGGAGATGAAGCCATATTTTTATCTTAAACCGCATATTGACAGATTGATGTTATTATGATCTGCCGAGGTAACTAAAAATGGAAACTGAAATATGCATTTTATTATGAATTACACTTAAACATGCATATAAGCAAAACTTAAAGGTTAAGATTTAAAATTAAACGTTTAGGCAAGACATGACTTCATCTTTTATAATGAAGAGAGGGTGTATACAGAAAATGAACATTGCAAAATTTAATCGGGTTTCATTATTAAGCTAAATCTAAGAAAATTATTAAATAATTTAAAAAGAAACAATTCACCAATTATTTGGCAAACATAGAAAGCAAATAAAAATGTATCCAAACTTGTGTTATGCGATTTTGGTCTTTATGTAAAAATGAATATCTGAATATAAAGATTATATAAATATAATGATTATATAAAGATTATATAAATACAAGGATTAGGTAAACATAAGGATTATATTAATATAAAGATTTACATAAATATACTAATTATATAAGAATTATACTAATGAATATAAGAATATAGGAATTATTCAGTGTTTATTTTTACACACACACACACACACACACACACACATATATATATATATATATATATATATATATATATATATATATATCATACACCCTTGGAGTTTAGTGAAATGAAATCTCCAAGAGCGTATGATAATGTACTCCTAGATCGAAAGGACCGTCTCAATGTCTTGTCCAGTAGACGTTGCCGCAAATTACTCCGAATAACTTATTCGGTTGAGGGTCCTGTAGCTTCTTCAAAAGTCCCAAAAGTCAAAGAACAATGAAACACGTCGGCGTGTATTACTTTAACTAATTTAGGCAAGACGGTTATTAATCAGTTACAGTAATTCAAATATTTTATTCACAGAAAGTTACTAAACTGACTTTTTCACTAAAAGTTAATAATTTCAATAATAGTTAATCCTTAATCCTAAGATTAAAAAAAATACGTTAAATATTGCTTGTGCCTACTGCCTGTCCTACAGTCAGGCTCCCAAGCCCAAATTTCCGATTAAACCCAATTTCCTTAAGCAATTTCCTAACGAGCTGATTTCCACTCTTCAGCCTGGAAACCCCTCTAAGACTTTCTACCTAGTCCGTTCTGAATATCTTTTTCCAAGCTTCGGGTTCTTGAATGTATGAGTCAATTGCTAAGTCTACTGCCTTTCCTACAGTCAGACTCTAATTGAAAACCCATTTCCGTTAACGGACTGAAACCCGCCATTTCAGCCCGGAGACCCGTCTCCTCGGAATCTGCCGTAAGGGCGCTGAGCCCCTTCTTATATAGTCAAGAGAACGGAACTTGCCTATGCCACCACGCTAGCAGTTGACGTCACCTGGGAACTCTGGAGGAGCGAGCGTCTCACAATCCATTGTGTCTCCCAGGTGCAATCAAAGAATCCGGCTGCGTCACTGGCGTGTGATTTCCGTTCGGAAGGAAATTAGTCATACACTAGCGTGTGAATTATTGAATGAATGAATGAAATTATGTAAAATAATTGTGTTATCACGGCGCGGCTTTACTTCGATGTTAAATCAAATTATAACATGTATAAATGGTGAAAGGGACGCTTTGTGAAGCGGGTGGAGAAGTGAAGAGTGGAATAATCGGCACAGGAATGGATAGGACAGGAAGTGTGATTTAATAGATAATTGATAAATAAAAGGGAAAGAGTGGGTGGCAGGACAGAACCCTAACGAACACCACTGTTAATAGCTTTAGAAGAATAACAGTGTCCATCTACAACCGCAGCTATGGATCAATCAGAGAGGAAATAAGAGATGGAGGCACAGATGGAAAGATAGAAACCAAAGGAAGCTAGTTTCGAAATTAAAGACTTGTGATTTGTGACTCTTTCAAAAGCTTTTGATACAAATAAGGCAAAATCAAGGGTTTCACCGAAATCCCAGAAGGAGGATGACCAAAAATTAGAGAGATATGTAAGAAGCTCGCCAGTAGAGCGTCCATTGCCGAAACCATATTGACGATCTGAAAAAAGATTGTGAGAGGTGTTTAAGAATCTTCCTATTAAGGATAAATTAAAAAACATTAGATCGGCAATTAATCAAAGCATTTGGACAACAGTTGGGAAGTTGAGAGCTGTCACCCTTCTTTGAGACAGGTTGAATAAAAGAGAACTTCCATCAGGAAGGAAAAGTACTAGACGAAAAAGTCGCAAGAGTTTGCTTAGCAGGGTATCAGCACAGAAGTACAGTTCTTGATAACAGCAGGAGGGACTCTATCAGGACAATATGCCTTCCTAGTAGGGTTGGCAGTGCTCCGGCTACGGAGGCTTTAGCCAGCTCCAAGATTCGGAACCGGACCAGAGAAAGTCAATTGTTTAAACTCTGCTCCGAAATCGGAGCGGAGCTGGAGCTGGGATTGTGGACCGGTGGTGTAGTGGTTAGCGTCGCTGACTACGAATCCATCCGCACCCGGTTCTGGACCCGACGGCAGCCGGCGCGCAGCCAAACCCAGCTGTTCATCCTTCCATACAATAAAGAAAGTGGTTGTTAGATAAATGGGTACCCAAGGTGGCCTGGTAGTTAAGACGCTGGGCTGCTGATGGGACGTGGTTCGGATTCCACGTTAAACTGTAGGTCTAAGGTGGAGTGAAAAGCTTGACCTTCGTCAGAATGAACAATTCGGGCGGAAGCTAACCAAAGGTTTTATATATATATATATTAGGAGAAGCTAACCAAAGGTTTTATATATATTATATAATATATATATATTATATATATATATATATATATATATATATATAATATTACGTTTTGACTAATTTTTTTATGACTTATTTATCATATATAGTATATATTTTATTCATGCCTGTTTGAGGTTGAAGCTAACACATAACAAAATAATATCGTTTAAGTTTCTTGTTACTTCCGTAGAGGGTAATACAGGGCTATTTAAAATGATTCACCTGATTTCAAATGAGAATATTTTTTAATGTTACAAATACAGAGTGATTTGTGATACACCAACTAAAAGAAACACTGTCCAAATTTTGTCTCTCACCTCATAAATGCTCTATGTGACTTCCCTTAGTTACACGAGCAACGTCGACACGATAGTCGAATTCCTCCCATACTCGCTCCAGCATGTCCGTTGTCACTGACTCTACGGCAGTAACAATGCGAGTTCGGAGCTCATCCAAAGATTGGCAACGGTGGTACGTACACAGTATCCTTAACGTACCGCAAAGGAAGAGTCGCACGGTGTAAGATCCGGCGACCTAGGGGGCCAGCTACCGATTTACAGCTCGAAAACTGCAACACACAAAACGCCTTCTGCTGTGCGGACGCCATTTTCACACTGACTGTTTGTTGCTAGGCTAGGCCACGGCGTGACTTTGGAGCCCTCTCGTGGTGATCTTGTAAAACTCGAAGATTTTCTCTTTCATTTGGTGTATGCCCAGTTGATGCGCGGTTGATAGGTACGGAAGTATTCTCAGTTGAAATCGGATGAATCATTTTAAATAGCCCTGTAATTGAAAAGCCTTTTACAAAAATAATATATTCGGCAAAGGGATAATCTTAAGATAGATTGCAGCGAAACGAATGTGGGAGGGACAAGGGAAAATACTTTGATATCATTTTCTGAAGTAAAGAGGTTAATTAAAGAGTTAAAGACTGGTTCTGCGTCAGGGGTAAATGATTTATCGAATGAGCACTTAAATATGCAAATGACGTAGTATGTCTGCATATATCATTGCTCCTATCAGCCATGCTGGCTCATAGCTATATCCCTGCAAAGTTCATGAGGGTATATATCTTGCCCCTGGTCAAAATAAGAACGGAGACATTCTGTCCAGCAATAATTACAGGCCTATTGCTGTCGCTTCCTGCTTCTCGAAACTACTAGAAAAACTCTTGTTACTCCGATTAAATGATTTCCTATGAACATCTAATCAGTTTGGCTTTAAAAGGTCCCACTCAACTGACCTGTGTATCTATGTACTTAAAGAAACAATATCTAAATACATTGACAGTAATTCAATAATTTATAGTTGTTTCCTTGATATAAGTAAGGCATATGATAGGGTGAACCACAATATTTTACTTGCAAACTAAAAGACAGGAAAGTTCCCATGTACATATAAAATTAATTGAAATTTTGGTATTCCCACCAATCTTTCAATGTTAGGTGAGGCAATGTACTATCCGAGTGTTTTGGCTCCTCTTGCGGGGTGAGACAAAGCTCCTTGCTCTCCCCTATGCTGTTTAATGTGTATATTGACGGATTAATTGCTTCACTTAATGAGGCAACAGTGGGTTGTTGTATAGATAACACAAGGATAAATAACTTAGTTTATGCCGATGATATGGTGTTAATAAGTCCCTCTGTTGATGGTCTGGATCGGCTACTAAAAGTCTGCAAAGTGTATTCGCAGAAACATGATATTCTTTTTAATGTTACAAAACTAAGGTTATGCAAATTCATCCTAAAAGCTGTAATCAGCCAGTTGATATAAGGTTTAAAATGAATGGTGAAGTAATTGAGGAAGTACAAGGGTTTAAGTATTTGGGTCAAACTATTACCAGCTCGTTGAGTGATGACTCGGATATAAGAAAACAATCTCGAAGCCTGTGTGCTAAAGCGAATATAACCATACGGAACTTTCGTTTCTGTACAAGTGAAGCTAAAGACACACTCTTTCGTACTTTCTGCAGTAATATATACGGTCGGCAACTCTGGTGAATTATAAAAAAGGTTCTGGCAGAACCCTAAATTTGCTGTACAACAGGTCTTTTAGACTCTTACATAAATTACCCCCGAGATGCTCAGCTCCGCAAATGTTTGCAACCTGCAATGTCCCGAGCTTCCCGGAGGTAACAAGACGTGCTCAACACAGGTTTAAAATGAATGGTGAAGTAATTGAGGAAGTACAAGGGTTTAAGTATTTGGGTCAAACTATTACCAGCTCCTTGAGTGATGACTCGGATATAAGAAAACAATCTCGAAGCCTGTGTGCTAAAGCGAATATAACCATACGGAACTTTCGTTTCTGTACAAGTGAAGCTAAAGACACACTCTTTCGTACTTTCTGCAGTAATATATACGGTCGGCAACTCTGGGTGAATTATAAAAAAGGTTCTGGCAGAACCCTAAATTTGCTGTACAACAGGTCTTTTAGACTCTTACATAAATTACCCCCAGATGCTCAGCTCCGCAAATGTTTGCAACCCGCAATGTCCCGAGCTTCCCGGAGGTAACAAGACGTGCTCAACACAGTCTAATGCAAAGAATTAAAAAATCAACCAACCCGATCATCCAAGCTATCCATGAGTCCTGCCATTTATTCTCTAAGCTATGGACTTCTTGGTACGAAAACGTCTGTCTGTAGCTCCATTTAACTTCGACAGTGCAGTATTATTTCTAATCAATTGTATATATTTCTATCCTTAGCATATGAACTGTCATTGTATTAGTAATATTTGTCATATGGACTATAGTCTGCCAATAAACATTTTCATTTTCATTTTCATTTTCATAACAAATTACAACGCAAAATGAAGTTCTGACATCAATTACATTTGTTAAAGAAATAACATTTGAGACAACTGACTTTTACCTTTAAGAATTTCGATTCCAAATTAACAAGACAACGAATAAAAATGCGTAAACAATTAAATTAAAATTAATTTAAATAGGTTAACTGAAGTTCCAACTGTGTACCTTCTTGGTAGAAATGACCGCAGCAATTTTAATGCATAAGACAATTAGAATAAATGATGAATGTATATTTTAATTAAAAATTTTCAACTACTTATCTTTTGGCAGTAGTAGCCACTATATTTTCTATACTTGTTTATGGGAAAATAAACGTTTTCTGTTTTCTATGGATCGTACGGTAACAATTTGGAGCTTTGCCGAAATTTGGACTGTTTCCGATTTTTCGGAAAATAAAATATTTAATGTAGAGTTTTACGCTGATTTCTAAAAAGGTAAGTCTTGTTTTGGAGAAATGAGCTGTTCAAATGTTATGTTTGTTATTGTAATTTTGTATTCGATCAAAAACTATAACAATACAACTGAAAACTAATAAAGAGTTATAGTACGTATTCTTCAGTAATATTGGCTTATGTCACTACGTATTTGTGTGAATAGATTTCGACCGTTTTTTTCTGTCGCCACATGAATTCGCACAAGTAGGTATCAATCAGGTCAGTAGTATGGAAGCAAAATGGACGAGTGCAGAGATGTTGCAGAGATAACGATCAATGTTGCAAATGGGGGTGGGGTGTTGCAAAGGGGGGTGGGGTATGTTGCAAAGGGTGGTATGCAATGAAGGGAGGGGTATGCAATACAGGGGGTGGGGTATGCAATGAAGGGGGAGAGGGGAGGGAGCTTCGTGGGGAGAAGGAGGATGACCTCCCCCAAAGGGGGTTGCCTTAACCTAACAGAGGAAGAGAAAAGAGACGGAGGGGCTTTGGGTAGAAGGTGGGATTTCCTTACCCCCCAAAGAGAAGCTAACCTAAGTCTTAACCTAAGTAGGAAGGAGAGATCTTTACTCCACCGAAGTTCGCATCTTTATGAAGGTCCCTAAGCCGAGCAGGTCTTATATAGAGGTAGGTTGAGTTGCCAGATACCATTTTTTATTTTAAATGTTCAGGTATACATTATTAGGGTGAGTTGCTAGATACTACCATTTATTTTAATTCGTTACCAAAGCAAACTATCTTTCTCCTTTTAGAGAATTAATTATTAAAACAATATTAACATTAAAAGAAATACATTTAAACCAAATAAATAAATAGAGTTTAAATACACACACTTTATCTTCTACAGTTCTCAAATAATGTTTTTAAAAGCAAACGAACTTTCTCCTTAAAGAGAATTAATTATTAAAACCAATATTAACAATATAAGAATTCACTGGACAATGGGCTTAGCAAAAGAAATCGTTCCGTTAACATATTCTCTAAGATTAATATTCAGTTTTTTTCCTTCATTAAAACCTTAGAATGTATACTCTGTCTATTAATTTTGTCATTCCTTATATATATATATATATATACACAAGATGACAAGAGATATATCTATAAATATATATATATATATACATATATATATATATACATATATATATATATATATATATATATATATATATATATATATATATATATGTGTGTGTGTATATATATATATATATATACACAAGCCCTACTTTTATAGTATTCAATTCTTGAGTGAAATCCTATCACTGATAAATTTTACTTATAAATTGTATGTCAGTCGGCATTTGAACGAGACGTTATTATAACATTGATTTCAATGTGTAACATTAGCGTAAATTCTTCAGGTTTATATATATATCAAGGTAATAGCTCTGGTTCATGAAATAATGTTACCACAAGAAATAGCAGAAACACAAGAAAAAACAACTGAATAGATTTGGTGACCACATACATCAGTAATCTAATACGTTAAAACTTGCATCCTTAAATACTTTTCGCCGATGTTCAGGATTTAATACAGGTTTTAAATTAGATTCAGTTTCATCACTTCGTCTCTGAAATCTTAATGTCCCGAGCACACTCTTTCCAAGGCCCACTTCTGCAATAAGCAACAACGGTACAAGTTAGTACATTATTGCAGAATTTTACTTTTGGTGTCGATCTTGCAGCACAATCTTTTCCAACTTCGTCATTCCATCTCCGGTTCACGGTTTCTAACTCTTCTTCAATTTTGTTAACGCTGATTTTAACATCACTTACCAAGTCACTTTCATCAGTGCAGACAATGTTATGATTATCCCTCAGAATTTTTGAGGCAGCTTTTTCTTTGTGCTGACAATGAACTGGATTTACCTGATGATGGTACACTACTCTGATCCGAGACTTCTGAATTATTCATATTTGATGGATATAGTCGAAAGAACTAGTACTTAACCTTAAATTAAACCTTATAACCCCCCAAACAACATTGGAAAACCAAGAAAGGTAGAATGTGTAGTGTTTACAAGCTAAAGGCTGGGAAAGGAGTATCCTCCACTCTGAAAGTAAATAGCTTTGTTGACAGAGAGCCAAGATTATTTAACCAGCTCCCAAAAACGTTGGGAACACCACCGATGTCAAAGTAGAAGTCTTCAAAAAAGAATAGACGTATAGCTCAGGACCATTCCGGATGAGCCGAGTGTGCCTGGCTCTGTGAGGTAGAGAACACAAACTAGTAACCCCCTCCTAAATCAGACCAGGCCTAGAGGTGGGCTACCAGCTTAATCTTCGTGTGAAGAAACACCAACTCATGGAGCAATATATATATATATATATATATATATATATATATATATATAATATTATAGAGAGAGAGAGAGAGAGAGAGAGAGAGAGAGAGAGAGAGAGAGAGAGAGAGAGATTCCAATGAAAGTAAAGATCCAGGTGGACGAACATTGCGTCATGTGACCGACTTACGAGACCCAAATGTAGATCGCACATTCTGAAAAGGAGACACAACAAGATCGAGCCTCGGAATCAGGTGTAGCGCAGCTTCAGGAATGGCCTCGTATCAGGTAAAGCGGATAAAGGCTACTTCTTTTAAAATAAATACAAAAATTATTGTACGATTATAACAAATTGTAATACAACTTGATATATATATATATATATATATATATATATATATATACCGTTAAAGAAATCGTTCACAAAAAACTCGGAATGATATCCAGGGGAGAGAGGAGGGGTCTTCGGGGGGGAGAAGGGAGGATGACCTCTTCCCAAAGGGATACCTTAACCTAAGAGAGGAAGAGAATTATTTATAACCCCGTCGAATTAAGGGAAATATTCTGTAAGCCTTACCGTTATCTTGGCCATAACAGTGTCTGACGACGAGGCTATGGTTCGCTCCAGCATGATGGCTCCCGGGTTGGCGGGTACTCGCCCTGTTAATGAACGATGGAAAATCTATCTCTACGTTGTCGAACCCATGTTTTGTAGGAATTAAAACTTCAATAAAGAGCAGAGATAATTTAATCCAGTTACAAGCACAAAACAAATCTCAAAAAACACAGAAGCACGAGGGCATGCAAGCAAGCAATTATCGAGACTTTTTACTTGTACACAAGTTTTTCAATTTTAATGAATGACATGAATAAGACTATTAAATTTAATAACACTTCTTTTCGTTGTAAAGACATCACATAATTTCACGCAGAATAAATACAAAAATATCGACACAAATTCACCTTAATATATATATATATATATATATATATATATATATATATATATATATATATATATATATATATATGGGATGAATTTCACAATAAAACACGTGAAATGAATAAATGCTGCAAACCCACAAGGAAAAAGAAAAACGATTCCAAGGCCTTTCGTGTATTCAAAGCTATTCCCTGACGAGGTGTAGCTTTGAATACACGAAAGGCCTTGGAATCTTTTTTTTTTTCCTTGTGGTTGCAGCATATATATATATATATATATATAGTGGTCTACTTCTCCAGTAAACAAGAGGCTTGAGAAACTGATTCCTAATTCATCACATTGCTACAAGCACACTTTAAAAACAGCTATTTACAGTAATTAGTAGTACAAGAAATAAAATCCACAAAGAAAAAACGAAAATCGCATGTAATTATTGACTAAATGACATTCTCAGGAAGGAATATTAGGCGACTTATGACGTTATATATATATATATATATATATATATATATACAGGGTGGGCCTTTTGACTCTGACGGTTTTAATATCCTTATAACTTTTTGTTTTTTAACCAAATCAAATAAAATTTATATACAACATATGTACATATATAAAGTTTTTTTTTTACTAAGCTGCTTTTATCTATCTGCAGAATTGACGAAATGGCGAAGAAAAACCTTTTGACGTATACGAAAACAAATGCTTTATAACGAAATGTCGTATAAAATAAGCCAAAGTTATTGCGTAATTGCTAGTCTAAGCTCTAAGCTCTCCCGATCTCACCCCTTGCGACTTTTTTTTATGGGGGTTTATTAAGTCGAAATTCTACGCGACAAGACCAACCGACATTCATGAACTGAAACAGAAAATTCAAGCAGCTTTTGGTGAAATTACGGTCGAAATGCGACAAAAGGTGGCTTTGGAATACAGAGCAGGCTGCCTATACTGATTGAAAATGGTGGAAATCACATTGAAGTTTATAACTAACCTTGTAAGTTTATAAAGGTAATTAAATTTATATCCAAAAAAACTTTATGTCTGTACCTATGTTGTGTATAAATTTTATTTGATTTGGTTAAAAAACAAAAAAGTTATAAGGATATTAAAACCGTCAGAGTTAAAAGGCCCACCCGGTATATATATAGTATGTCTGTCTTATTTTATTCCTATTTATTCTTTCAGATAGGAAGAAAAATAAACAGAAAAGAGAAATAAACGAAAGCGTTGAAATCTCTACATTTGAGATGAATCTTGTACAGTAAATAAATTATATTTTATTTATTTTCATTTGTTAAAACAATATTTATATACAAGTAATAAGAAACACCCTGAATATTTAATTAAAAAATTAAAAAAGAAAACTTATATCCACCGACGCATACATCTTGCTTGAATGTACGAAAATCAAACGAGTGAAGTCGCACACCTCATTTTAAAATGCATTTTTCATGTACGGTCACCAAAGAATCTCCAAAAAGATAAAAACGTGGTTGTTGCACTTTTCACATTTTTCTTCGTGGCTTACAAATGTAGAGAAAAAAATATTTTAGTTTCCCTTCTTAAGTAAAGGCGGCTTAACAATACACTTTATCAATCGTTAGACTATTTTCCAAACCGTATCCGATATTTTAAACTGTACAGAATAAATTATTTATTTTTGTATTTCGACAGGTACATGCATTGCCCATAATACAGGTCAGTTTGTTTTTCCGCAGATCATTATGTAAGATAAACGTCGATACTAGACACAATTCTTCTTTAGAAGTGAAGCACTAAAAATCTCTCTCTCTCTCTCTCTCTCTATATATATTTTTTTTTTTTTTTTTTTTTTTTAAGTTCAGGAAGAACCGATTCGCCTCTATTTAAAGGGCATATCTCAGCGGAAAAACAAAGAAAAAGTGAGAGGAAAGACAGAGGAAAAAGAAAGGGTGGAGGGGACAGTCGAAGTGGAAAAAGACCAAGGATGACAAGGACTGCAGGGTCGACCCCCATCATCCTTGGGTGCTAGGGCCGGGAGGGCGCACGTGAAACCTCCAGGAACAAGCACGTACAAACGAGCACAAAGAGCACTCAAGAGCACGAGCTTAGAACCCCCTTGCGGGGCTCTCTATATATATATATATATATATGTGATTTTATGCACACATTTTATTTAGCTGTTAGGTATCACGCACAAATATTTTAGGAACTATTATATTGTATAAACTGAAAAAGTAGCATCTCCATAAACCCGCAAGTAAAAAGAAAAAATTAACCAAACAGCTAGGGCGGGATAGCGTGGATTAATGAGTATTAATTAAATGCAATAGATATTCATTTTACTTATGTCTCTCGCATGGCCATTGCCCATAGATTAGTGGGTAACACCGCTTCCTTATAAGTGAAGAGAAGACACTGGGGTACTGAGTTCGATTACCGATGTCACAGAATAATATTAATGCATGAGTCATCGCTGATTTAATATTACACATTATAGCCTCTCAGTAGAGGTTGCAAAATGAGTTAACACCAATCCTACTAATGGTTTTATGGTACATTTTTAATTATATATATATATTTCAACTGCAAAGAACACGCAGTATAAATAACGTAAAGAACGACGCTTGTATAGGAGAACATTCCGCGCAAGATGAGAAGAGAGAACGAACAAATGAAAAAATGAGGTAACCACCCGGGAATCGAACCCGGGATCTTCCGATGGCCGGTCAGATATGATAATCACTACACCATGGTCCTCAGTCGATCAGAAGTCGTAATTCCAGGGGTATGTCGTAACACCGCTTCCCATTGATCAGCGAAGTTAAGCGACGTTGGGTCTGGGCAGTGTTGGGCACGGTTCCGCTAATCCAATAACCGTTAATTAGCGAAGCTAACTTTTCCGTTAGCGGATTAGCGTTTCAGCTAACTTTGAGAACCGTTAGCGGACCAATTAGCTTCCGCTAAATTTAGTTCCGCTAACTTTAAGTCCGCTAACCCTAAAATCATACATGTTTGTTCCAGTCTGTTCTGAGCGTGTCTGCAACAGTCAGTCTGGCACGCTATTGGCTGACTACGTGTAAACACAAGACGTGATTGGTCGACGCAGCAGCAGCTGAGCAGCGTTGTGTAATTCTGCAGTTCAGTTCACTTACGACGTTACAGTCTTACAGTGTCAGCGACAGCGTACGTTATCATAAGCATATTTTCGTCAGTTTACCGAGTCTACAAGTTTTTGCAATGGAAAGTGAAGACGTTTTGGTTCCGCCTGAGGATGTTGGGCCTGTTCTGGCTGGAGAAGCATAATCACAGCCAGCTCAGCAGGGTAAAGAAGGCCATGGAGACCGGCGTGGAGACAGCCCTGAGGGAGACCATTGAGGAGGGCAGCAGCACCAGCTGCACCACCAGCAATGAGGATGAGGAAGATGACTTCTTCAGCAGCATCACTCAGCCCCAGGTGAGCAGGAGCCACAGGTCACTGAAGTCCAAGGCACAGATCTTGGTGAAGACCTGGTGGAGGCCGGCTCGAAGGAGGTCCTGACTGACGTCGCCTTCTTGGGTGAGCAAGTGTTGATCGACCTGTTCATCAAGTACAACACAGCCATCCCATCCAGTGCTGAAATTGAGCGCCTGTTCTCCATAGGCAAGGACATCTTGCGCGCCAAGAGAGCCACCCTGTCAGATGGCAACTTTGAGAGGCTGATGTTCATGAAGGGCAACCAGCATCACGTCGAGGCGATGGAGAAGGAGCAGGAGGCCAAGCCAGAGTGAATGCATTATTAGATTATTAAAGTTATTTTTTATGTGTATTTTTATTTCTTAATATTTTTGATTCGGTTAATACTTTTTGTACTGTAAATAAACTGTATGTTGAATGTAAACTAATGTTTAATTTCATTTGTTCATTTAATTATTTATGTACACCTTGATCATCATCTGATCTTGGCATGCTATACTCTATTAAAATTTCAGCTCTCTTTATGGGTTTTAGAGCCAAAAAACCAAACCGAAGCTAAATTCATATAATAAAAGTTAGTGGTTAGCGGTAATCGTTAGCTTCCGCTAAATTTTTTAGCGGTTTATCGGTTTAGCGTTATCGAAGTTAAGTTTTGAGTAGCGGTTCAGCGGTTATCGAAGCTAACTTTTCGGTTAGCTGTGCTCACCACTGGGTCTGGGTAGTAGTCGGATGGGTGACCGTCCACAGATAATGTGCAGACTCTCTAATAACTCGGCTCCCACATAAAGCTACAGATTTTCTTTCACGAAATATCACCCCATGTGTTTGAATCCTTTTGCGTGAAAGTCCGATTTAATTTCGAGTTGGTCTGAATTTTGTATCCTTTTTCTTCTTAGTATAAACGTTTGCTTGCGTGAAATAATTAACTAAATTTAGCTTAAAGAGAAAATCTGACACTTAAAACTGTGACTTAGTACAGGAGTTTGTACCTGTTTGAATATCTTGTGATAACTGGTGAAAGTGCGACGTATAGGTCCACCATAAAAAGAAAAAAGAAAATTATTCTTGCTCGATTAATTCCATCTGATAAAAAAGAAACAAATATGTAATGTGTGACGCATTCTTCTTTCAATTTATATATATTTTTTTTCATCACGGTTATGTTGTATGCAATGTTATAGCTCCATTGATCAGCGAAGTTAAAACGACAAACTTATGAGCAAATTAACGCTTTCCTCAAAGTAAGACTTTTATTTTATTTTTTATTTATTTATTTTAGTTTACGATACACAATTATTTCAGTTAACTTCATTTTTGTTGGATCAGAGGTAAATTTTTCTCGTACATATGCTATATATATATATATATATATATATATATATATATATATATATATATATATACTGGTAACGCGACATATTTTCATAAACATCAATCACACGTCTTTATTGACAATTGTGATAAAACTTATAAAAACTTTTATATTAAATCACATGAATGATTTTTACATTATATGTCAGACCTAACCATTAACTTTTACTCGTCAGAGAAGCAGAGTCAAATAAACTTACATTTTTCAAAACGCGGTGTACTCTATCTCTCTCAACGATATTAAGCAACGTTAGCTTTGTTCAGTAGTTTGACTGGGGAACACCTTCCGTGTACAAATTAATGTGACCACCTATGGTTGAGTTTCTCTACACCATTTAACTTTATAAATCAAATTTATTTTTACATGTATTTTCTTTATTTATATTTTCTTTCGTAAAAGCAAATTTTTAGTTTTAGACGCAAGATGGACATAATAAATATACAACGAAGAGTGAAATAATTTCACAATTTAGTTTTCATTTTTATTGAATTAATAACACATGTAGATTTAAATAATATCATCAACATTATCTTCAAGTACTACATCCAATCGGTTTCATCGTCAGTGAACCCTGTGGGGTAGATTTTTCTACGTCTTCTGAGCGGCTTGTGCGGTTTTTTGGCGGCAAATCGAATTCGTCCAAGCTGTCATATTCGTCTGCGTTCAGTTTCCGTTTCCTATGGGCGGGAGAAGAAAAAGAAAAAATATTCTTAGCTCCTTTCATTTGAGAATAATGTATAAATCAGTGGTGCACAAACTTTTTTGATGTGAGGGCCAAGCGAAGAAAATAACTAAATGTATTAGCCTACTTACTTTCCATCTAAGTCATAAATTGGGTCACTTTTATATTCTAACTTTTTCATTGAATTAAAAAGACCCGTGGGGCCACTGAAAAGACCCGTGGGGGACACATTTGGCCCGCGGGCCAGAGTTTGTGCATCACTGGTATAAATACTGTGTAGGTAATAAGGTAATAAGGTAGGTTGATTTTCCGCATTTTTTAGATATCGACTTTGGACTAGTCGAGATAGTCAGGGCTTAATATGATAATAACTGACAAAACATTTCAGATCCCTAGCTTTAACCGTTTTTTGAGGAAACCGTTTCAAAAATCGTCAAAAAATCGTACCGAAAAATACCATTTTTGCAATTTTCGGCCGAAAAAAACGCTATTTTCATAAAAAAATCCTGAAAAAAGTTACAATTTTATTGAAAAAAAGTAAAAAAAACATGTACAGAGTCAAATAGACACATTTAGATCCCAAGATCATCATAATTTTCACTGTAAGAGCCCTTAGAAGCAAAGGAAGGCCTCATCTGGCGGCTTAGGGCTTTGGCCAGAATGTGTTTGTGCTTTGATTCGAGTCCATAAACAGTATAGGAAGCTTCAGATGTCAGCTTCACGGCCCTTTCAACACTCTGAGAATGTGAAGGCAGATCAGGCAGCTCCAGCTTGGTGCCATTCAGCAATGCTTCTTGAAGCTCCTGGTCAGAAAAGTCTTCTGTGAGAGCAGGTTCACAGATGCCACTTTGAGAAAGGTTGATTAGTTCTGACCAGTGGATAGCTTCAATGTTGATGGCTGTGATCTTCTTCAGCCTCTTCTTGGCTGGCTTCCCACTTCTGAAAGAATAATAATTAATTTATTTTTTATTCCAGTTTAAGATTTAATCCCTATTCGTCTCAGAATTGCTGATTTAAATTAAACTTAAATTAAAAAAAAAAAACCCGAGTTCTATAAATCCCCATAATCGAATTTTTTTTTCAGAAAGAAGGTAAGATTATTTCCATTATCAGAGGGGAAGGGGGAATTGGGATAAGAAAATGTGAAAAAAAATTGGATTATGGGGATTTATAGAACTCGGGCCTTTTTTTTTATTAAATAAATCCCATAATCAAATTTTTTTTTCACATATTTTTAAATTAATAAATGCTTACCTGATGGACAGAATTTTCTTGAGAGCAACTTCTCTCACTTCTAAGTCATCAGACTTCATCATGGAGTACAGCACATTCTCGGCAGCAAGGCAAAAGCATTGTACTTCAGATTCTTGAAAGCAACACCCTGGATTTCTTCAGACTGCTGCTTGATCCTCTGGATCATATTGAAGATGTACAGCTGCTGATTGTGGAACTTGCTGTCCCTTTTGATCTCAAACCAACTGACTGCATACACTTCCACAATGAACTTGATGGCCTGGTAAAGCTTATCCTGTAGTTCTGGAGGGTAAGCACCTCTGGTCCACAGACACATCAATCTAATTGCCAAAGTGAACCATCTTGCATGGTTTAATGGTCCAATTTTCCAGGCAGCAAATCTTGGGTTGACTTTGCCCTGGAAATTCCAAGCACATACTCCAAAAGAAGCCTCTGGTCGCTACTGAGATCATTCAGTTTCTCCTCAGCAAATTCCATGTCATCCAGGGGTGTGCAATTTCCGCTCAATTTTATTTTCCAGAGCTATTACAAGGCCTCCCTCCCAGCCAGTGTTTGTATTTGTGTTGTCAAGGAGGACAGCTTTCAGGGTATGAACACTGTTAAACTCCTCCAAGACACTAGCAACTTCTTCACCAAGAACAACTCCAGTCGCACCTTTAATTGGGATGACTCTGTGAGTAAGATATGTTCCACTTTCAGTTCCCGGCTCCTTTGTGAAAGTCAAATGGTGCTCTTGTCCCTTTCCTTTCTTCAGCTTAGTCTCCCCATTTTCATCCTTAACTTCTCTGTACAGCAAAGTGTCCTTGTCAACTTCCCATCAACCCCAATACAGACTAACTTTTCCAGACCCTCATTGTGCTTTCATCACTTTTCACTTTCATTCTAGCTTTTTCCCTGTCCATTTACGATTTATCAACTATTATCTGTTTCACATCAAGGCCAGGCTTAAGCAGTCCATAGCTTGTAAGTCCAGGAGGAAGGCATTAGCAAGACTTGCCCCAAGATTGGAAGAAACATCACCCTGATCAGTTCCATGGCATATCTGGGGGTTTTCAAAAAGCTGTAACCTACACTTGGTGCCTCCTTGCTTGAACCTTCAGCTTCACCACCAGATGGTGAAATGAAATAAAATAAATTACTAAAGCGAAAATGGGGGAAAATAGGGAAAAGTAGGGAAAATATGGGTAAAAATCCACGAAAATGGCGGAAATAGAATAAGTTACTTAACGAAATGGGGGGAAAGAAGTGGGAATAGGGCGAAAAAAATGGATAAAATTCAGGTAAAAAGTCGGCGAAAATGGGTGAAAAAAAAAAAAATTACTAAAGCGAAAATGGGGGAAAAGGGGGGAAATAGGGACAAAAAAGTAGGATAAAATTTGGTTAAAAATGGGATAAGATATAAGAAAATATATATTCC
Source organism: Bathynomus jamesi (assembly GCA_023014485.1). Taxonomy (NCBI): domain Eukaryota; kingdom Metazoa; phylum Arthropoda; class Malacostraca; order Isopoda; family Cirolanidae; genus Bathynomus; species Bathynomus jamesi. The sequence goes on along the minus strand of JAJOZX010006418.1, from coordinate 155,400 downwards.
TCTCCTGATTCTCCTGAGCTGGATTTAAAAGAAATATCTTGTGAAGGTGTGGAGGCAAAAGTGGCCAAATCCACTTCCTGCTGCTGTTGAATCTGGCTCTGTAATCTTTCTGCTTCAGCTGCAGCCCTTGGTCTCTCTCACAGCAGATTTATCCACAGATCCCAGCTGGAAAAAGCCCTTGGGTCCTATTTTGGCCCTCTGATCTCTCAAGTATTCCTCTCCTCTACTGAACTGAAATATTAAAGTATATTAAATAGCGATCTAAAATAAGAGATAAAATCCTGAAAAAAATTGATTATTAATTTCTATTACCAGGGGGGGGAGGAAGATTACAGGAGGAAAATGCGGTTATTTTTTCATTACAAACATTGAAATTTCCTTCCATTAAAAGGCACCTAATCGCACTAAGTTCGGCCAGTTCAAATTTAAAAAAAATAGCATTACCGTTCTTACTGAGAGGACAAGTGCAGATTATGTGCTGTGTTTGACAATTTTCTTTGCACTTCACAGCATTGTCATCACAGGGACGAATAGGTAGCTTACAGTGCAAGCAGAAATGTCAAAAAGTTTATCCAGCTTTCCTGCAGATTCTACTCCTGGACTGTAGAAAGAGATTTCTGTTTATCTCTTTGCTTTCTGAAGCACACTTTATCCACCAATTTCACTACATAATTTCCTGATACAGGGTAGCCGCAGGTTCACTGCCTGCCAGATCTCAATCACATCCTTTGCTATCATTTTAGCAATATCATAGTCTTTCAAGTCCGAGTGGCTGTTTTGGAGGAAATAACTGTACTGAATAACTTGGCGAGGTAGGAGGCTCTGTTTTATCCAAAGGGGAAGGCGGCCACTGATTTTTGGCACTATCACTTCGAGTTAACACTGCAGACTTCGTTTTTTACCCATTTTATGAAATATCTGAAAATAAACACAATAAATGACACATCATAAAATAACTTATTAATCACATTTTATATGTAAATATCATTAAAAAATACAAAATAATACACTAATAAACATCTATAATGCATTTACAATAAGTTTCAAGCATCGTTTTGTTAAAAAAGCCGAATTTTAATTGATTATTTTGATGAAATAAGGTCCGATATTTTGTTTGTTTACATTGCGCGAATGGCCGCGCGCGCGATTTTACGCGTAAAATTCGGCAATTTTACAACTTAAAAATAATTACAATCCTCAAACATACAATCATTTCACAAATATGAGTTGGTGCAACGTTTTTATACATTAATACCTTTCTATCTAGACTAGTCCAAGATCACAGTTCCAAAATCAACCTACCCTAATAAGGTAATTAAGTAATAATATATTAGTTGTAGTAATAATGTATAAATACTGTACAGGTAATAATGCAATTAAGTAATAACTAGTTCATGCTGTGTTAGAGATTTGCTCTACCTTTGTAAGATGCATATGTATCAACTTACTTTGTACAAGACTTCTTTTCACCCTCTGTAGTCTCGTTGGGACTAGATAAATAGTCCGGCTTTGCAGCATCCGCTTGATGTTGCAGGAGAGAAAGCAACTGGTTGTATCGATTGTTCAGTAGGCGAAGGTACCAATCTCACTGAAATCTGTTGTGGAATAAAAAATATTCTTTTATAACATGATAAGCGCATACTTATATATTATATATATATATATATTATATATATATATATAAGCCACCGGACAAAAATTAGTCACCCCTAATAGCACCGATAGTAGGAAGTTCAAGTCACACAGAGGGCGCTGATGTAGCATTGGTAAGTGACAAGTAGCGGGTGACGTAGCACATAGGATCAGATCTGTTTTCGTGAGGTGGTGAAGAACAAAGTGTGTGTTGGATATAGTCTGCAAAATGGGTCGTGAGCAGACGTTACTCAGTGGCAAAAAGGAGCCATCGTGTTTGGCAGAGCCCACGGACACAAAATGTCTGAAGTAGCCCAATTTGTTGGTGTGTCAACGCGTACTGTCAGCGAGTTTACAAAGAGTGGTGTAGTTCGCAATCAACTGACAATCGACGGCGTAACTGTGGCCGGAAAACAATTCTTGACAGTAGGGCCGCCGCCATGTTCTCGTCTAGTAACTGCAAATCGTTTTCAACCAGAGAACATTGCTCCAAGAAACCATGAGGTTCTCCAGCGACCAATTTCCGAACGGACATTGCGACGAGAACTGCATGCGATGGACATCTGGGCAGGGTACCACGGAAGAGGACGCTGTTAACAGCAAGTCACAAATTGGCACGTTATAAATGCTCAGAGGCACAAAAACTGGACTGCGGCAGATTGGAAACGTGTAATTTGGTCCGATGAGTCCCGTTTTTTGTTTGTTCTCCAATGATTGGAGGCGACGAGTACATCGCAGGTCCAATGAAGCCTTAATCCTGAATGCGTCGAAGGTGTTGTTCAGGCTGGAAACAGAAGTGAAGCGCAGGAATAGACACCCACGGACTCTGGCGGAACTTCGGGGACCGGCTGATGAACGAGTGGCAGCAAATCGATGTTCAGTACATGCACACCTCGTAGAGTCTCTGCCTCGCCGGATTCGTGCGGTTATCAAGGCTAGAGCGCCGTCACACGTTATTAGGTACATTCTGAGAGGGTGACTAGTTTTTTGTCCGGTGTGCTTATATTTGGAAAAAATGATATTTGAAAAAAATGCACAGTGAAAACGATAATTCACGAATCTCATTTCAATAGGAAACAAATCTAATATACTATTTTCATAAATCATTTTACCCAGTATATAAACTATATACAAGAAGTTATATTTAACTCATGCAATATTTATCAGTACGGAATAACTCACCAAATCTAATTTATGCGCACCACACAAATCTTATCACAATATTTTTATTTTGACTTATACTTTGCGAAACAATTCATTGCTATTTTACCTAGATATAAAAGTTACTTACGGGCAAGGTTCTTCCTCGTCTGAACTAAGTCTATGACTTCAATGATTGGATGAGTGGAAACACGCTCGTATGAAGGTAGCATAGCTTCAGCTTTCAACATCATATCAAATATAATCTTCTCCTCGAGCGTATATTCAATGAAACCGTCGTCATCTCGTTCAGTTTTGCATGTGTGGATATCTTCTGAAGAGGCACCGTCGCATTCACGGATATCGTAAAACATTCATTGTCTTCGGATTTCACAATATAGCACCTGGAAAAAGCAAAGAATATCACGTTATTGTGAAAGGTATTATCTATTTAACATGTTCATAAAAAGGGATTAGATTCTAATGAGTGCACTTTTAATATATGAATGTATAATGTTGTCTATGATTATGAATTTCGTTACTGTATTAACTTCTCGACATCATCAACGTCTGCAACCAACACTTTTACACTTTTACGCATGAGAAAATAGCCTCTGCAAAATCTTAGCTTAATAGGTAATCATCTTCTGCCCCCGGCAGAGCGATGAAAATCATATTTTAGTAGTCAAAAACGTATTTTTAAACCCTAGCCTAGAGTCATAAAATTTTGCGTGTGTGTTATTTCATGCCTAAGCAAAGATATAAATGCTATGAAATATATAAATGCATTATTTAAGACAAAGAGCCGATCTGAAAATATGTATATTAACATATTTTCAGATCGGCTCTTTGTCTTAAATAATGCATTTATATATTTCCCATAGCATTTATATCGTTGCTTAGGCATGAAATAACACACACGCAAAATTTTATGACTCTAGGCTAGGGTTTAAAAATACGTTTTTGACTACTAAAATATGATTTTCATCGCTCTGCCGGGGGCAGAAGATGATTACCTATTAAGCTAAGATTTTGCAGAGGCTATTTTCTCATGCATGCGCAAGTTTTTGTCTCTATTAGAATATGGAAATAAAAAAAATGTAAAATCGATCCACCCTAATGTACATTTATTTAATAACCGTCACAAAATAAAATTACTGTTTTTACTTTCTCGATCAAGGATGTAAATTAAGCTCATCATTAAATAGTATGTTTAAATGTGATGTTATCAAATTATATTTTTAAAACAGAATACGCAGCTCTACTTTAACTGTCTGTTGATAAATAATTATATTTGTAAAACTAATCAGTCTCTGAAATATGTTTTCCTTAAACTTACCAGTTTATGGGGATGTGTCTTGGCCAGTCGGTTATTTCAAAGTAAGTAGAACTTCAAATATAGTTACACCCGCTTATATACCCCGAAACTTACCCTCAGGCAATTGTAGGCCTATTGGATTTCTCAAATGTGAGGAAGGGGTGTGCCCAAACTAAGTATGGGCGGGCTACAAAGTTACTAAGGCATATTGACTGTCCCCGCAATTATAACAGTTCATTAATTGTCACAGTTGAAGCAGGTTCTTGGCACAGCATGACTGCCTTCCACAGAATTGATTGTAAAGAAAGGTATGTGGTTTTTTTGTTAAACTTATATTTTCATCATAAAGAAATTGTAGCTGAGTTATATATTTGTTATATTAATGCACACATTTTGTAGTGACTGACCATTTTAACCATTGTTTTGTTAATGTAATGATGATAATTCTAGAATTAAAAAAATTATTAAAAAAAAATATTATTTCCCGCATACTGATATAATTTTATTTCGCTCTGCAGTAGATGGAAATGATGCATTTCATGTAGCTAACATTTTTAAGGACAAACAACGCATTTATGTATATTTCGGAATAAGTATAGTTATTACAATCTTTTTACAATTGTTCCAGTACTGGCGATGAATGTTATTTTGCAGATTTAAGCGACGAAGAGAGTGGAGATTACGGTGCCAATAGGTACACGAAGCGGTGGCATCGGTGTGTCAGGAGGCGTACGAGGTTATTCAATATTTCTACGTATTTTATAACGATTTTGAAAGCTCAATCAATTAAAAAAGAAGTACTAACGTAAAGATATTTTCTATTATATGTATTGAATATCTGTTAGACTTTAAATACTTATCAGTGATTAATAAATAAACATGAGCCAGTTGGCATTTCATAAAATTTTCTATTTTCATGAAGAGAAAGATACTAGGCAATACTGGATCTTAACCTATATTGTTAGTCTCCCTTTTTAGCACACATAACGATGAATTTATGCATATATATTTTAATTAGTTACGCGTTTTGGAAAGGTTTTATGTGAAGTATAACACTGTGTTTTAAGCTGACCGTATTAAGTCAAAGTACATATTAATTGCATGCTTATTATTTCGAACATTAATTAATGAGCTGACACTATTTACGCGAACGTAAAAATGAATTATTAGTAGCGAAATTTCGGTTTATTAATACCTTGTATTTCAGCTATTCAAGTCGTTTATTTGATGGGCCGAGTACCTGAACACCGATTAGAATAAGGCCTTCATCGCGTAGACTACGAGTGGACTCGATGTCGACAACAGATGAC
>JAJOZX010006418.1:0-145000 GCA_023014485.1 Bathynomus jamesi | reverse complement strand
AAAAAGAAGTGGCCTTTGTCCGCTTTACCTGATAATAATGCCCATTCCGGAAGCTGCGCTACACCTGATTCTGGGGCTCGATCTTGTTTGTGTCTCCTTTTCAGAATGTGGGATCTACATTTGGGTCTCATAAGTCGCTCATATGACACGCAATGTTCGTGCCACCTGGATCTTTACTTTCATTGGAATCTCTCTCTCTCTCTCTCTCTCTCTCTCTCTCTCTCTCTCTCTCTCTCTCTCTCTCTATATATATATATATATATATATATATATATATATATATATATAATATTTTGTAGATTCTACCTTTCTTGTTTTTCAGTGTTGTTTGGGGGGTTATGAAGTTTAATTTGAGGTTAAGTACTAGTTCTTTCGACTATATCCATCAAATATGAATAATTCAGAAGTCTTGGATCAGAGTAGTGTGCCATCATCAGGCAAATCCAGTTCTTTGTCAGCACAAAGAGAAAGCTGCCTCAAAAATTCTGAGGAATAATCATAACATTGTCTGCACTGATGAAAGTGACTTGGTAAGTGATGTTAAAATCAGCGTTGACAAAATTGAAGAAGAGTTAGAAACCGTGAACCGGAGATGGTATGACGAAGTTGGAAAAGATTATGCTGCAAGATCGACACCAAAAGTAAAATTCTGTAATAATGTACTAACTTATACCGTTGTTGCTTATTGTAGAAGTGGGCCTTGGGAAGAGTGTGCTCGGGACAGATTAAGATTTCAGAGAAGAATTGGTGAAACTGAATCTCATTTAAAACGTGTATTAAATCCTCAACATCGGCGAAAAGTATTTAATAGGATGCAAGTTTTAAAGTATTAGATTACTGATGTATGTGATCACCAAATCTATGCAGTTCTTTTCAGTATTACAATAACGTCTAGTTCAAATGCCGACTGACATACAATTTATGTAAAATTTGTCAGTGATAGGATTTCACTCAAGAATTGAATACTACTATAAAAGTAGGGCTTGTATATATATATATATATATATATATATATATCCTGTCATCTTGTGTGTGTGTGTGTATATATATATATATATATATATATATATATATATTATGTGTGTGTGTGTGTGTGTGTGTGTGACATATATATATATATATAATTAATGACAAAATTAATAGACAGAGTATACATTCTAACCTAACCTAATGAAAGAAAACTGAACATTAATCTTAGAGAATATGTTAATAGAACGATTTCTTTTGTTAAGCCCATTGTCTAGTGAATTCTTATGTTGTTAATATTGGTTTTAATAATTAATTCTCTTTAAGGAGAAAGTTCGTTTGCTTTTAAAAATATTGTGTGACAACTGTAGAAGGTAAAGTGTGTGTGTTTAAACTCTATTTATTTTGGTTTAAATGTATTTCTGTTAATGTTAGTATTGTTTTAATAATTAATTCTCTAAAAGGAGAAAGTTAGTTTGCTTCGGTAACGAATTAAAATAAATGGTAGTATCTCGCAACTCACTCTAATAATGTATACCTGAACATTTAAAATAAAAAATGGTATCTGGCAACTCAACCTACCTCTATATAAGACCTGCTCCGCTGCGGAGCGGCCAGAATGATGCGAACTTAGGTGGAATAAAGAACTATCCTTCCTACTTAGGTTAAGACTTAGGTTAGTTTCTCTTTGGCGGGCAAGGACATCCCACCTTCTCCCCAAAAACCTCCTCTTTCTCTCCTTTCTCTTCCTCTCTTAGGTTAAGGCAACCCCTTTGGGGGGAGGTCATCCTCTCTTCTCCCCCGAAGCTCCCTCCCCTCTCCCCCTTTCATCGCATACCCCCCCCCTTTGCAACATAACCCCTTGCAACATTGCAACATTGATCATTGTCTCTGCAACATCTCTGCACTCGTCCATTTTGCGTCCATACTACTCAGGCCAACTGAATGCCCGGTTAGGTTAACTGAATGCCCGGTTAGGTTAATTGAATGCCCGGTTAGGTTAATTGTACGCCCTTGACGATTGGTTAAGTTAAGTCGTGATATTTTCGTTAGTTTTAACATTATCTAATATCAGGTCAACGGCGAAAAAAACGTGACCATCACCGATGTTTTTGAAAATTGGCAAATTTATAGATCTCTGTGAGGAAAACAGATTGACGCTTGTTTTAATACTCTAGGTCAATGATGGTTCAGGAGATATGGCCATTCGAATTTTGTAAACAAAGGTCAATTTCCAACGTCATACCATATTTCAACATGAAATATCTCGGTTTCTATTGCACGTATGGAGACCATTCAAACAATATTGTAAAGCTTTTATGCAGATCTACAACTTTGTTTCTATTCATATTTTACCTCAGTGGTAAAAAAAAAAAGTTGATCTTATTTTTTACCTTTGACCTTGTGTAGGTCATTTGATGTCACAACTTATTTTTTTCTACTTTCACCCGATTTTGGGCACATATGTCTTTCTTAACCTAAAACAAGAATTTTAGTGTTGATGAAGTTAGTATAGACGCTACAGCCATTTCAGTGGACCATACCCACCTCCATTTTGACCAAGTACCTTTTTCCACCAAACTTTGGAGCACCGTATCTTTGGAACTGTTTGAGCAAGTGTGTTGAAAAAAATACCATTAGATTTTTCTTACAGAGATATATAATGTCTGCTAATTTTCAAAAAAATCGGTAATTATCTAACCTAACCTAACCCAGTTATTTGGTCGAATAATTATCCGACCCTATTACAAATTTTTTTTTTTTATTGTGTATTTCAGAGAATTATATAATATAGGTAATTTAAATTACATAATTAATTAAGTTATATGGACATTCAAAAGTGTGAAGAAAGGTGAAGAACCTTATACTAGGCTATAGGTACTACCCTATAGAATAAGTTCAGTTTTAAGAGTTAGATGAGTTTTAATAGAATTACTTAACATTGTGTATTTATTCATTGTGTACAACAGTATGTATCCATGTGAAAATAAGCTTAGTTAAACCTTGGAGCAAGGATTTTTTTGGCATCTGTATTTATTCCAATCTGTAAATCAAACTGCACATTTTTTCTTGTTGTAGACCTCTGAAACAAGATCAGTAGGTCCCAAATTTTATTTGTGCCATCTGAGCAAAAATAGCTTTTAACAGGGTTGGATACAATGAATAATTATATTTGTATTTTTAATTAATTGAATCTAATTTCCATTAATTGTAATTGTAAATGATTCAAAATAAAATCAAAATAAAGGTAACTGTAATTGATTTTTGAGCTATAACTGATGTAATTGATCAATTAATGTCAATTGTTAAAAATTATACCTCTAGATCTGGCAGTCATACATCATCCAATGAAAATAAACCTTTGATAGTTATTTAGTTATACTTAGATATAGATATATATTTTTTAGATATACTGTATATTTATTTTAGATATATATTTAGATATATAGAATAAATAGTTATATTTGTGTAATTGTAATTGTAATTGATTCAGACAAAATTAATTGTAATTGCAAATGATCTTGAAATTGTGAAGTACAATACTAACTGTAATTAATTTGAAGAAAAATAAAAAAATTGTAATTGTTTCCATTTTGTGTAATTGAACCCAACCCTGGCTTTTAAGCTACATAGGTTTTTTTTCTTTTTAGTTAAACATGGATTTCAGCAGTTTGAATATGGGCAGGTTCTGTTGTGACCCATTTTAAAAACACAAAGGAAAAGTGAAAAAAGGCATTTGTGCATTGACTAAAAATTTGATTCATCAAAATCCTGAATTGAAACTAACAAATAATCATAAAGCATGTGCAACCTGTCAAAATATACTAGCAAATCGTCCATCCCCAATGCCTGAATGTGAACCACTTGAAAAATCACCATCCACCTCATCAAGTGCCCCATCTGAGCTAGAAACCGTTGGAGATGTAGTTGAAATGCAGTATGAGCTTAGTAAATTCAATGCTTCATTGGCCACACTTGATGAGACCCCAATAAAACCATGTAAACTCTCTGACAGCGCTGGTTACGCAAAGAGAAAGTTGAGGAAAGTAGGAGTTGTGAAAAGAAAGCTTGAACTTGCGACTAAACAACCAATTTCATGCAGTGACTCAGATGATACAGAACTGGAGATTCTTCAACAACTAAAAGAGAAATTTAATCAAGTGACAAGTCGAAGTGAAAACTGACAATTCTTAATATTCTACCAAAAAGATGGACACAAGTAAAGATCAGAGAAGAATTTAAGTGTTCAGATTACATGGCTAGGCAAGCAGAGTTTGGTGAGGGAGAAGGGAGTGCTTTCAACTCCTAATCCGCGTTTGGGGAAACGCTTGAATAGTGAAACTGCTGCCAAAGTAATTGACTTCTATCATTCGCCAGATGTGAGTAGACAAATGCCAGACAAATGCTTGAGCATTTAGTAGTGTAACCGCCAACAGGTAATCTTTTTTGCTTCATCGATGTGATTTTTTTTACCAGCCTGTTTTTTTATTTTTTCATTGATAATATTAGGTACACGTATTTCATATGAAATGTCTGTAAGTTAGTTCAGTGGTACTTAAATTTTTTATTATCATTGCTTATTAAAACCATTATGTTTATTGTACAATTTATTATCTATTAATTATATTTTGTATTTAGGTTAGTATCTTAGCATTCCTATTTAAATTTGAGTCTTATTAGGCAGAACTAAAGTCTCTTATTATAGGTTTTTCTTTCTTACTGTTTGCTGTTGAATAATGATCTCAGTTTTTGTCTAAGGTCAAATCTTTGGTAGGATAAATAATTACCTTGAAAGGCGTATACAAATACTTTATTATTATTATAAATGCAACAATAATGGCTTCCATAAAATATATTATACATACCTAATAACTGCCTTTTTTAAGTATAAAGTTATGTTGATGCCTCTTTTTCATGGTTTCACCCAGCTAGACAAGAATTGGTTCTTATAACTCAATTAGTAAAAATAAAGGAAGAGGTTATTTTAATATACATATTAAAAGGCAAATTGTCTTAAAAATAGCAGACTTTATAGATCTCAGTGAGACAAATCTAATGGTACTTTTCTCAACACTCTAGCTCAAACAGTTCTAAAGAAACGGCGCTCCAAACTTTGGTGGAAAAAGGTACTTGGTCAAAATGGAGGTAAGTATGGTCCACTGAAATGGCTGTAGCGTCTATACCAGTGGTGCACAAACTTTTTTGATGTGAGGGCCAAGCGAAGAAAATAACTAAATGTATTAGCCTACTTACTTTCCATCTAATTCATAAATTGGGTCACTTTTATATTCTAACTTTTTCATTGAATTGAAAAGACCCGTGGGGCCACTGAAAAGACCCGTGGGGGACACATTTGGCCCGCGGGCCAGGGTTTGTGCATCACTGGTCTATACTAACTTAATCAACACTAAAAATCTTGTTCTAGGTTAAGATAAACATGTGTACCCAAAATTGAGTGAAAAGATAAAAAAATCGGTTGTGACATCAAATTACCTACACAAGGTCAAAGGTCAAAAATAAGATCAACTTTTTTTTACCACTGAAGTAAAATTTGAATAGAAACAAAGTTGTAGATCTGCTTAAAAGCTTTAAAATATTGTTTAAATGGTCTCTGTAAGTGAAATAGGAGCTGAGATATTTCATGTTGAAATATGGTATGACGTTCGAAATTGACCTTTTTTTACAAAATTCGAATGGCCATATATCAGGAACCATATGACATAGAGTGTTGAAACGAGTGCCATTCTGTTTTTCTCACCGAGATCTATAAGTGTGCCAGTTTTCAAAAAAATCGGTGATGGTCACGTTTTTTCGACCCAAAATTCCGTTGAACTGACCTGGAATGACCTCAATATGACAAATCAATATATACATGCAAAATATTTTTCTACAGTAACTATCGGTAAACTTGTACACCATGTAACTTTTAAAATAGTAACTATACATAAACTAGAACACCGTGTAACTTTTAAAATAACAACTTCTCCGAACAAAGACTCACATATTTTAAATCAGCGTAAAACTCTACATTAAATATCTTATTTTCAAAGAAATAGGAAACAGTCCAAATTTCGGAAAAGGCCCAACAATTTTACTTGTGTCTACTGAATTCTTTCGAACCAAATTCGTTTTCTCTACTCAAAGTTAGAGAGACTTAGTTTGAGTCTATTCAATTTTGTGATCCACATATTTCCTTTATGTTTAATTTTAGGTCGAACTATTCCTTCTATTTAGCCTCACGAATACTGACACGGATTCCTTTTGGAACCTTACAAAGTCACGTGCAAAAACGTACTAATTCCTCCTCGCCGTTGGCTATTTTTCTGCCTTTAATCATAAAGGAGATGTCTGTGTTCCTGATAATTACATCAATCCCGTCTCTAACTATTATGACAAGTTATCTGTGGCATATAAAGATTATTTCAGTTTGAGATTTATTTTCGTTTATTGCCTCACTCCGATTTAGTTTTTAACGATACTTTATTGCTTTTATCGGCGTATGGTATCACGCGATGCCAGGTGCACGATTCAATTTGGGACTAGTATGTTTCATGGACTGCTCTCGATTTTCCTACGAAATTGCAAACAAGGGCAGTCGATGACCCTGATTTTGTTTCTGCAATCGGTTTTCCTGAGAAATGATAAAGAAAAATGTTATTGGATATTGAATAAATTTATTTACTGAAACGACGCAATACACTCCAACATCTTTTTGAATAAGTCCGAGCTGGTGTGGCGCTTACGCCGTACAAATTCACAAAAAATGACAAGAATTAGGGCAATATCTTGCAAAAAACAATAGTACTGTATAAGAAACTCGATTAGGTTGGTTAGGTTAGGTCAGGTTAGGTTAGATTAGGTTAGGTCAGGTTAGGTCAGGTTAGGTTTCTCAAGAAAACCGATTGCAGAAACAAAATCAGGGTCATCGACTGCCCTTGTTTGCAATTTCGTCGGAAAATCAAGAGCAGTCCATGAAACGTACTAGGTCCTTCAATTTCTATATTTAACTTGTAATTACTTCATTCTATGGTATTTTCATAATTTTAAAAATTTACCAACATTTTAAAAGATATAATTAATAGGATAACGATTTTAACAATTTACTCCTAAAATAATTTTTCCTTATACAGTTGTCTCATTTTCTTTGTTTGGGTCCGAGTGAATCACGAGTCAAATCCTGCTATGCCGATTAGGTCGTTTTTAACCTTTACATGTACAGAATTCAATTTATTCTTTTCATCTAGTTTGGTTAACCTGTACATGGTACATTTTATCCGAAATTATTCAGAATTAAATAGACAATAATATTTGTCTTATGCCTTCATTATATGGGTATCTAACATACATGTTTTTAAATTCATGTACGAAACAACTTACAAAATTTCCTTTCACAAACGAAAAGAGAAGCGGCCATTTTTCGCGTTTAAGCGATTGTTTTCATGGACAATTTTTGTTTTTTGGTTCAACTATAACCAATAACACTGGTCGACAAAATCGAACTTTTTTTCTCTCATCAAAGTTGTGTACGCACTTTTCTAGACTGGATTTGTACGCTGATTCCAAATCTGTTTTCAGTTTTCCTCTAGCAGCTCCAGTTATCGAAATATGACTGGTGTTAATTTCAGCACAATTTATCGTAAAAGTACAACTTTATTCATAAAAAGAAATGTACACCATTCTAAAACGTTAGTACGATATGACTGGTGTAAATTTCAGTACAATTTATCGTAAAAGTACACCTTTATTCATCAAAAACATTGCGAGTACGATTTTCTTTTGTAAACCTGGTCCGGATCGCGGTACAACATCCAGCAGTAGTCTGCCAGCATACTTTCGTTCCAGAAACCTTGGTAGCGATTTTCCATTGACTGGATGTCTTGATGGAAGCGTTCCCCCTGTTCATCACTCACCGCGCCAAGGTTTTTGGGAAAGAAATCTAGATGCGAATGTAAAAAATGTATTTTCAAGGACATGCGACGGCCCATTTCTTGATATGCATCGAGCAGTTTCTGAACTCCAGCTTTGTATACGCGAGACTTGTGGTTACCCAAGAAGTTTCCACAAATCCATTTGAAAGCCTGCCATGCTTTTAGTTCTAAGGCATTGAGGCTTTCTTCAAAACCTTCATCCTAAAGAACCTCCCTGATTTGGGGCCTCACAAAGATTCCCTCCTTCAATTTCGCGGCACTGATGTTTGCAAATTTCTGAACAAGGTATCGAAACCGTTTCGAATTCGCCTTACCCATCGCTTCCACAAAATTTTTCATTAAGCCGAGCTTAATGTGGAGAGGTGGCAGTAAAATCTTCTTTGGATCAACTAAAGGAACACACTAGACACTGCCCGTTGCTGGCTCGTATGTGCTTCTTTGATGTCAGTCACGTCTGATGTAATGATCCGCGGTAGCACGGCTGTCCCATAGCCATAGGAAACAGCAGTATTTCGTGAACCCTCCTTGCATGCCCATTAATATACCAATGACTTTGAAATCACCACAGATATTCCATTGCTGAGGGCTGTATTGGATTGCTTCGAGTAGTATATTCATGTTATCATACGTCTCTTTTAGATGAACGGAGTGGGCGATCGGGATGGACGGCTTTAAGTTCCCGTTATGCAGGAGAACCGTTTTCAAGCTTCGTTGTGAGGAATCAATGAAGAAGCGCCACTCAGATGGGGTGTGTACCTGTGACAAGTTCTCGAAAAGCCCATTGATATCATAGCAATGCCGCCAAATCATGGTTTCGTTTTCAATAGTGACACACTCGGACGTTCTTCTCAACTAAGTGTTTCTGCTTGAGTCTCAAGTAGAGAAGTTCTGATTTCTCTTTGGAGAGGTCTAGGTCTGTAATGAGGTCATTCAACTCGTTTTGGGTAAGCCTCTCCGGCTCCGATTGCTCTTCGTGAGATGTGTAGTCAAGATCGGCCGAAGGTCCCGCATCCCCGCCAATCGCAGCTTCGTCGGATTCCCTTTCGTATTCTAAAGAATCGAGTCCATGCTGTGGAGGTACCGGAATCGAAATCGTGTCATCGTGAGGGATCTGTCTGATCGCGGAGTCTACGTTCAGATAAACGATGTTATGCTTGTTCTTCACGGAGAATCCAGTTATGTTAACATTGCAAAAGTAACAATCGCCATGATGGTCTCTCGGCTCCCTCCATATCATGGGTATAGCGAACGACATCGACTCTTTCCTTTGGTTCAAACAGTCACGTAATCCACTCGAACAAGCGGTACAGATAACATGTGGCGCCCACGCTTTATCTTGGTCGCCTAGTGGACAGCCGAAGTACGTATAATTGGTAAATTTTCCGAAGATCCATCGTGATTGTACGCCGTTGTGATTTAGTCGCGAACGAGCCGCACACTTAACAGATAGTGTCAGGGTGATTTTTATACTTTCGAGGCATGATGATCGATGAGTGGGTTGATGTAAATCACCTAAACAAATAAAATGTGTAAGTGGGCGACATAAAACAAAACAAAACACAACACAAAACTAGACATGTGACTGTTACGCCATAGAATAATAGGGTGTACATGTGCAACGTTTGAAAATTTGTGGCCAGCAACTGCTCTCACCTAAAATACCACAAGACAACCTGCGGAAAGCCTAAGTTGAAACGACAAAATGCCATACATTAGGGTATAGAAAAGGTAAAGCAAAAACCTACACCTAAGCTGCAACGACAAAATACTCGGCTACATGTATAAAGGACGCATATTATATAGTGTATATATCGTATTATATATTATATTATAAGTTATTATATGTAGTTATATGCATATTATATATATTATATATAGTATTATATTATATATATACAGGGTGGGGCACGGGAACCAAGTGTTTTTGGAATAATCAGGAAAATGATATTTATTTTTGTAAAGAAAATATATTGGTAGAACAACATTCGTAAGAACATAGCATTTCATGTCATAATAATCATGTACCGAAAATTATATCTGGCATATGATGTCCTTGGCCGTCGACGCATTGTTGAAGGCGTTTACGAAAATTGGCCTCCACTCTTCCCAGCAGGTCTCTGTTGATTTGGATGATTTGTTGACGGATCGCTTCCTTCAATGCATCTAATGTACGGGGCTTGTCCTCGTAGACACGTGACTTGAGGTACCCCCATAGAAAGAAGTCACATGTGGACAAGTCAGGGGACCGAGGGGGCCATGCAATGTCACCAAATCTCGAAATGAGATGGTTGGGAAACGGGGGGCGAAGAACAGCCATTGACGCTCTGGCGGTGTGTGGCGTGGCCCCATCTTGCTGAAACCACAAATGTCGACGAGCAATACGCCTTCTTCGTAACTCAGGGATGAAAAAGGTGTTCACCATCTCAATGTAACGCCCAGATGTTATGGTAACGGTAACCCCATTTTGTTCGAAGAAATAGGGACCGATGACGCCAAACTTTCCCACCGCGCACCAAACTGTAACCTTAGGGCTATGCAGCGGTTTTTCATGGAGTTGTCGCGGATTTTCAGCAGCCCAATACCGACAGTTTTGATTGTTGACGACCCCATTAAGGTGGAAATGGGCTTCATCACTCATTACCACCATCATGTTTTCATTCTGCTCATAAAGTGCAAGCATTTCCTGTGCAAAATTCAGTCGTTGGGGCAATCGTTACATTCAATTCCTGCACCATCGCTAACTTGTATGGGTGAAAATGTAATTCTTCATGCAAAATCCGTCTAACAGTACGATTGCTGATTCCGAGTGCAGCTGAATGTCTCCGAGCAGAGCGGCCTGGGCTTTGCAACATCGCTTGTCTGACCCTTTCAACGTTCTCTGGAGTACGCACAGTGCGTTGCGGCCCCTTCGGTTTTGTTTTCATTATTGAGCCTCCTGTTCGAAGATTGTTAACCCAACGTAAGATTGTGTCACGAGCGGGAACAGAGTCATTTCGATGAATGTTGAATCTGCGGCGAAACGCACGCTGAACTGCTGTCACTGACTCGCCACTCCTAACAAAATGATCATACGCGAACATGCGGTGTTCTAACGTCCACTGCTCCATGATGGCACCTGAAAGATAAAGGTGAGTGTTAGTTAAAGTTAAATGCTATGAACCCAGGAATGGAATGCTACCTACCCCACGCCCCTCCCATTCCTAATGGCCGATTACTAGCTATTCAAAAAACACTTGATTCCCGTGCCCCACCCTGTATTATGATCGGTCTCATCTCGAAAACTAGACGTGCTAGAGGAAAACCGAAAACAGATTTGGAATCAGCGTCCCAACAGCTATTTAGCCCATCCATAATTATCTCTGGTGAAAAATACTTGTTGGCCAGTGATATTTGATTAAGCAACCGCAACCATTTAACCATTGATTTAGAAACTATTTAACCCCATTTATAACAATAAGTACACAGTATGACCCACAAGGTGGATGATTACTGTAATAATAATAATAATAATAATAATAATAATAATAATAATGAGAATTTCCTTCGAAAATTCTTAATAATAATACTTTATGACATAATTACTGGTTTAAAATTTCCTTATGGTGGTGAATCTAAAATTAACAATATCAACTGTTCCAAATTCAAAATTCAAAGAACTTTATTCATAAAAGAATACAAGTGACAGAATTTTAAAATTTTTAGATATTTCATATTGTCAGTACTCTGAGTGAATATGCCGTCGGAAGCATGGATGCTTTTTATGAAAATTAATAGTATTTTCTTTATTTATTACATAGTGAAAGTGGCAAGTAATAGTAATAGCGATAAAAAAAATATTAATACAATACTAATAATAATAAATACAATATAAAGTTTACAAAATGTTACATAATATTAAATTGAATGATTTATTGTATATTTAGTAGAAAATAAATGATGGTTAATGAAAAAAGATAAAAATGAATAGTTTATGAAATCAAAGATGATTGATGAAATTAACATATTTTAAATAGTTGATTACAAAGTGGGAACTTCAATAATAATGCTAAAACGGCAGTAGTGAACTTATACATCAGTTGAAGATAATGATTTGCATTTTTAGTAATTTGCTAAATATATTTACTGATATTACTAAGAATTGTATTCCATACATATTCTCCTTTGAAAGAGAATGCCTTTCTTCAAGTTTCTATTGTATATTTAGGTTTGTGTGTAAAATCCCTGGTCAGTCTGGTTTTATAACGCTGGTTTTTTTCTATGGGGGAATGATTGCTCTTTGAATGGGAGATGTATGTTGATTTTTATCGATAACTTTGAACATATTGACAGCAACATTGAATTTGTATAAGTCATTCGGTTTTAAAATATTTAGCTCTTTAAACACTGGGGAAGTGTGACTTTGTCTGTTGTCTTTATTCGAGTGAGTTCGCAGACATTTTTTATGAATTACTTCCAAAGAATGTTTTATATATTTCTTGCCACAAATTTTGTTGGCGCACTGGTTAACTGTTAATTTTTAAACACTGTTAATTTTAATAAGAAGGAGCACGAAACTGACAAGCGTCACTGGCACTGGCCCAAAACAAAATGAGGTCAATCTTTGATAAAATGGTTCACTTTTGGTCACTTACCCTCACTTTACATTACCTCCCTTACTTACCCTCAAATTCCACTAATTCCCTCTTCTCGTCTCCAACAGATTTTCTCTCGTCCCACCCCATTGATGTGAACACGTGCACTGTCCGGTTCCTTGCGAACCATAATACTAATACATTTAATAATATTCATGTTTTTCAAAGAAACTTGAATCCTGTTGTTAAATTCTTGTGATTTGGTGTTTGTTAAAGACCTGAAATATAGTTAAATAAATCACAATGTAACAAAATTTTGGAAAATTTGTGTTTATCTTATTTTCTTGGTGTTTTTCTTTCTGTTTTTGGGTGCGCTGAATTAAGAAATATTATTGTTTTCTCGTGAAAACTCTAGTTTCTTCTGAAAACCATAATCCTATTTTTTTGTACCTAGTGCAGGGGGTGGGCAACCCTGTCGCCAATCGCCACAAGGGCGGAATTGGCCATGAGATTGTACATGTTTTGAATAAACTTTTTAAACAGTTTTTCTTTTATATTTCGATTTATCAACCTAGTTTCTCAATTTATGTATGGTGTGGCAAATTTTACTTTTCATTCACCGCACCTGTGGCACCTGTGGCTACATTGAACAAAAGGTTGCCACCCTGACCTAGTGGCTATCTGAGAGCAAAATCACAATGAAGAAAAAAGGAAAGGAAAATAAACATATTTCATATTTAAAGATATGGTACTTTTGCATTATCCTCCAACACTAATTTTTTTTATAATGGAAGGAAAATAAAGTACGTTAGCAAAACACTTTTAATTTTTAATCATTAGTTATATGAATAAATATTCTTAACCTAACCTAAACCTAACATAACGTGAAGCCGGCTAACTACGGCTAACGCCTGCGGCGGGATGTTTTTAACCTAACCTAACCTAACCAAACCTAACCTAACCTAACCTAACCTAACCTAACCTAATCCAACACTAATTTTTTTATAATGGAAGGAAAATAAAGTACCATAACCAAAACCAAACCAACATTATATAAAAAAATTAGTGTTGGGAGGATAATGCAAAAGAACCAAAGATATATAATGTATATAATATATATATAATGTGTATATAATGTATATATAATGTATATAATGATATATAATGCACACAAATATGCTCACAAATCTAAACGGATAATGCTAAAAATGTGCATTTCAGCGACTTTTCTCTTGTAGTCCCGTGGATTAGCTCGTATTAAACATCAGATGTAGTCGCCCAGCATAGCTTCGTCCCATTTTCCCTGATATTTCCTCTCTATGGTTTGGAATCTTGGTGAAAAACGTCCACATGTTCTTCACTTACGTCGCCCAAATTTGGTCTGAAGAATTCTAAACGCGAGTCCAGATAGTGTAAACTTCAGGGACACTCTACAACCTAACCTTTGAAAGTGGTTTAAGTAGGTTTTCTACTAGCTCTTTGTAGTTGTCGTTCTTCTTGTTACCTAAAAATCCATGAACTACAAGCCGAAAAGCAGGTTTTCAAGAGCTGTCATTTTTTTTCTTCTAACTCTTTAGATGCTAACAAGCGTCTGACTTGAGGTCCAACGAATATGCTTCCCTTGATTTTAGCTTCAGAAAGTTTGGGAAACATTGAATGTATATGATAAAGAGCATCACTTTCAGTATCCAAGCTTTGATGAATTGCTTAATAAGACGAAGCTTGATATGCAGGGGGTAGCAAAATTTTGTCTTTTGGAACAAGGACTTCGTTAAGATCATTGTGTTTGTCTGGATTAAGCTCATTTCTCACGGGCAATTCCATTCTGACAAACTGCTCACCATCTGCTCTGCTGTCCCAAAGGCAGAAGAAACACGAATATTTAGCCTAACCGCCCTGTAGTCCAAGCAGGAATCCTACTGTAGTGAATACTCTTATTTTAGTTTCAAGTTAAATGTTAATTTTACCGTCTTGAATTTCGGAATAGTATAAATTCATTTTAAATTAGTTACCCCATTATAATTCAATTGTGAACCACATTAATACTAATTTTATGTATACTATATTATTTTATTGTATGTAAACATAATTAATTATATATCACAATTGTCAGTTAATTATTTATATTCAAATATTTATTTTAATCTAATACCATGTCCATTTTACAAATAAATAATAGAAAACCAAAGGTTATATTTTCCACCTTTGGTACTGTCGCAGTTTCGCCTAACGGACTCAATACGGCTAGTGAGATAATCACTGGTTGGCACTTAACTAGCGGCAGTGCTTATGGCTACATCATCCAGGTTAACCTATACCGGATAGATGCGCTACGGTCCCAAGCCGTAGCTTGCCTAGGCCGACGACCGACGACGTAAACCAACAATTGGTGACCCCGGAGCTGGATTACCCCTTCTACCCGAACGACTAGGACTAGACTGTAATGTCGTTCGTGCCCATCACCCCTTCACCCGAACGACTAGGACTAGACTGTAAACGTCGTTCGTGCCATCACCCCCTTCACCCGAGCGACTAGGATCAGACTGTAATGTCGCTCGTGCCCTCTGCCCCTCACCCCTGCCCGTGCGCTCTGTGCCTGCGCTCGTCTCAACCTCCACTCCTTCGTTGGTAACTTGTCGTCTTGCTTGTACGTCAGCAAGCGTAGGAGAAGATGCCTGACGACGCTGGTGCCATCTCCCACTTGAGCGTAAAGCTCCCCGTCTTCTGGCCGGGTGATCCATTTATTTGTTCCACCAAGTGGAATCACAATTCAACTTGGGAAGGATCACCGTTAGCAGGACGAAATACGATCATGTTTTGTCCTCTCTACCAGCGAGCATCATCTCTGAAGTCCGTGACGTCATCGTGTCTACTTCCACGAGTGAGGACCCGTAACAACGATCTGAAGTCTGCCATCCTGTGCCGCACCACTGTCTCCGAGCGTGAGAAACTACATCAGTTAATCTCAAAAGAAGAACTTGGAGACCGTAAGCCCACTCAAATGCTGAGGGCTATGCAGTGCGCTCTAGGCGAACGCGCACAAACCTTCGATAAGGACATCTTTAGACAGTTGTTCTTGCAGAAACTTCCTCCATCAGCTCAGCGGTGTCTTGGCCACTATGGATCCTGCTACTCCAGTTGATAAACTAGCAGAAACTGCCGACAAGGTAGTGGAGATTGACACAGCTCCGGTCAACAACGTGAAACACACAATCGGAACTGGAGTGAAAGTGGAAGAGTTAAGTCAACAACTCAACCACGTTTGTTCTCTGCTACAAAATCAACGGCAAAGAAGCCATTCCGGTCAAGATTTACGAAGAGGCATCGTTCGAGTTCCGGGAAAGATCTGCTTCTACCACTCGAAATTGGAAAGAAGGCTAGGAAGTGCATCTCCCCTTGCAATTTTTCGTCGGAAAAACCCCAGCAGCGAGTCTAATGGCGTCTAGTACTCGCACTGCCAACCTGTTATTCATAAAGGACAGGAACTCTGGTGTCAATTTCTTGGTTGATACCGGAGCGTCAGTCAGTGTATTCCCTCAAAAAATCTGGTCATACGCACTCGGAATCTCCGCCTCTATACGCTGCTAACGGTTCACGCATACCCACGTACGGTACTCAGTCGCGTGAACTAAACTTGGGCCTTCACCGATCCTTCAAGTGGATTTTCATCTGTGCTCAAGTGCGGCATCCCATAATCGGCGCTGACTTCCTCCAGCATTTCAAAACTCTGGTGGATCTTGACAAGCGACGCTTATGCGACCAGGCCACACTGCTTTCTGTTCTTGCCAAACAGGTTGCCCTTCCGGACGCCTCGAACTCTGCACTTTCCCTCGTTCCCCCTAATTCCATGTACCAGTTGCCTTTTCCAGCGATATCCAGGAATTCTTCAACCGATGCAGATGGGTGATACCATTAAGCACACCATTACCCATCACATTACAACAAAAGGTCCCCCTGTGTTTGCAAAACCCAGACGTCTTTGCCCCGGACAAACTGAAAGCTGCCAAATCGGAAATTCCAGCTTATGCTGGATCTTGGGATAATAAGACCTTCCAAAAGCAGTTGGTCCTCTCCCCTACACCTGGTCCAGAAGAAGTCAGGAGACTGGAGACCATGTGGGGATTACCGGTTTTGAATTCGACAACCATCCCGGACCGATATCCGGTACCAAATGTCCAAGACTTTACTTCTCTCCTCCACGGCAAATCTATCTTCAGTAAAATAGATCTCGTTAAGGCTTTCCACCACATTCCCGTAGAGCCTTCGGATATTCCCAAGACTGCAGTTTGTACACCATTTGGGTTATTCGAATTTGTGAAGATGCCGTTCGGGCTACGGAATGCTGCGCAAACCTTTCAGAGGTTTATAGATGAGGTCACCAGAGGCTTAGACTTTGTTTATGCCTACATCGATGATTGCTTGTGGCCAGCTCAACGGAAGAGGAACATAAGAACATCTTTCACTCCTCTTTCAACGCTTAGAACAATACGGTGTTACTATTAAATGCATCTAAGTGTGTGTTTGCACAGCCAACCTTGGAATTTCTTGGTCACACGATTTCGCAGCACGGAATTACCCCCCTTCAGGACAAGTGTGAAGTGATAAAAAATTACCCTATGCAAATAATCAGCGTGAGTTACGTCGGTTTCTAGGTTGGTAAATTATTACCACAAGTTCATTAAAAACTGTGCTAGTGTTTCTTGCTCCTCTACACGCTATGATCACGCGCAAACGCAAGGTAACGAAATTGTTATGGTGTAGCGATAGTTACAGGCGTTCGACAATGCCAAAATGCTATCAATAGTGCATTGTCTCTGTCATTTCCTATCAGTGATGCCCCCCTAACTCTGACGGTCGATGCATCAGATGTTGCGATCGGTGGAGTGTTGGAACAAACCATTAACGGTCAACAAGCACCCATCGCGTTTTACTCGAAAAAGCTGCAGCCAGCCCAAACGCGTTATAGTGCTTTCGGACGTGAACTTCTTGCTATTTACTTAAACGTGAAGCATTTTCAACATTTCCTTGAAGGCCGAGATTTTTGTGTTTTTACCGACCACAAACCTTTGGTCACTGTCTTCAATAAAAACAGCTGTAACCACTCTCCCAGAGTCATCAGGCAACTCGATTATATCTCGCAATTTACCACAGATATCCGCCACATCAAAGGTGTCTTGAACACTCCAGCGGATGCACTTTCAAGAGTAGAGATTACTTCTGTTACCCTCAGCTCTACACTGTGGAATGCTATTGCACAGGATCAAGATAAGGATACGGAACTACAAGACCTGCTCAGAGAAGACTCCACTCACTCACTTTCCCTCAAGAAAATGAGTATGCCAGGATTGTCTGTGCCCTCTATTGCGACGTATCAACAGCTGCTATTCGCCCTTATGTCCCTCCATGTCACAGACAAGCAGTCTTCACGGATCTTCATAAGCCCTCCCATCCTGGTATCCGTGCTTCGCAACACCTGGTTGCCTCTCGCTTTGTTTGGCCCTCGATGCGGAAGGATGTCAAACATTGGACCAAAACGTGCCTTGCCTGCCAGCGTGCCAAAGTCCAAAGGCACACCAGGTCCCCCTTTGACGCATTTCCGCCCCCATCCCAGCGATTTGAGGTAATTCATGTAGACATTGTTGGCCCTCTTCCAGTGATTCAAGGCCAACGTTATCTGCTCACCTGTCTCGACCGCTTTTCCAGATGGCCTGAAGCCATCCCACTTCCTGATATCCAAGCGGACACTGTTGCAAGAGCCTTTCTTCATGGATGGGTATCAAGATTTGGATTGCCGACAAAAGTCATCACTGACCAAGGTCGCCAATTTGAGTCTTCGCTTTGGAAGAAGTTTACCAGCTTGTTGGGTACAGTACATGCGCATACCTGTGCGTATCATCCGCAAGCTAACGGCCTCGTCGAACGCTTCCATCGCCAGCTGAAGTCATCCCTTATGTGTCACGAAGACTCCCATTGGATGGATAAGCTTCCACTCGTGTGCTTGGTATTCGCTCTGCATTTAAGAGTGATCTGAAGACTACAGCGGCTGAACTAGTCTATGGAACAACACTGCGGCTACCAGGTGGCTACTTCACTGCAGGGGATAAGTCATGTGATCCTACGGAATTCGCTCAAACACTTTCCTCTCACATGCAGTCCCTTCAGCCTGTTCCCCCGATTGACTAGCAACAGAACATCTTTGTTTCCCCAGCCCTCCAATCTTGCACCCACGTTTTCGTTCGTGTACCTGTCCCAAAACGGCCTCTCCAATGTCCATATGACGGACCCTATGAAGTTCTCCGACGTACGCGCAAATCATTTCTCATCCAGCGCGGTTCCAAGGTCGACAAGGTTTCTATCGATCGTCTTAAGCCTGCGTTTTTGGAATCAACCTTAAGTGAGGTACATGTAGCTACCAAAAAGGTCCAGAGGAAATCAGTGTCGTTCGGAACTCTTTGAACTTCCTCTCTGGTGGGGGAGTGTGTAGTGAATACTCTTATTTTAGTTTCAAGTTAAATGTTAATTTTACCGTCTTGAATTTCGGAATAGTATAAATTCATTTTAAATTAGTTACCCCATTATAATTCAATTGTGAACCACATTAATACTAATTTTATGTATACTATATTATTTTATTGTATGTAAACATAATTAATTATATCACAATTGTCAGTTAATTATTTATATTCAAATATTTATTTTAATCTAATACCATGTCCATTTTACAAATAAATAATAGAAAACCAAAGGTTATATTTTCCACCTTTGGTACTGTCGCAGTTTCGCCTAACGGACTCAATACGGCTAGTGAGATAATCACTGGTTGGCACTTAACTAGCGGCAGTGCTTATGGCTACATCATCCAGGTTAACCTATACCGGATAGATGCGCTACGGTCCCAAGCCGTAGCTTGCCTAGGCCGACGACGACGACGTAAACCAACACTACCATTTTGAAGTCTGCACATACATCCCATCTATGTTCACTGTAGTTTATTTTGTCTAGCAACTGCTTTACATTTTCATATTCTTCCTTCAGTTCAACCGAATGAGCCACAGGAATAGATGGAAACATGTTTCCATTATGTAGTAGGACGCCTTTTAAACTTCTATTTGAACTGTCAATAAACAAACGCCAATCAGCAGGGCTGTATTCAATGCCTATCTCAGCAATAAGGCCATTCACATCACAGCAGTAGCAAAGAGAGCTCGATGCAAAACAGGATTAGAAAGAAGCGCATCGGAAATGCCTATTCCTGTAGAAAGAGATCTTGACACTTAGGTCCGAAAAATTCCACTCTTTAAGGCGGGACGTCATAATTTCTGCATTGGTTTTCGTAAGGTTCATATCCCTGACTAGGTCGTCTATGTCTTTCTGGTTGAGATAATGGGCTGCCGTATTGGAGCTTGCCTCGAAGTCAGCATCTTCATCTTCATCTGAAGATATTAAAGGCGTTTCTTCTATTTCGTCCATGGCGGATGGGCATGGAACGGGTAAATCTCCATTATGGGGACTGGGGCAATAGAGGGTGGGTATTTGGATATAGGACATTTTTTCGACCTTTACCTCTCTTGTAGAGTGAAATGTCTACCATGCAGAAGTAGCAATCACCGTGGTGATTCATTTTCTCCCTCCAAATGCGAGGAATAGCAAATGGCATGCCTTTTCTGGTACATCGCAGCCATCCTTCTAATGTGGAACGGCAGTTTCTACAGCAAAGTGAGGTTCCCATGATTTATCTTGATCGCCCATGGGCATACCAAAGTAAGCGTGATATGCCGTACAAAACTTCGTTCCTATGTCAATTTTGTGCTTTACTTGCTTTGGATCGATGTAATGGCCGCAAACATAACAAAATGAATCTGCAGAGTGTCTGCAGGGCCTATTGGTAGCCATCAACATATAATTCTAATTCAAATATCTGAAAAATACAAAAAAAAAATTTTATAAACAGAAATAAGAAACCAAATGTGTACAAATATTTAATAATGAGCTTTAACCAATAAAAACATTGGTCCCCAGTTTTGGGGACATTTTGAATTTCGCACTTGAAATTGCTTTTGCGATCTCAGAAAAATGCCTAAAAAATGGCGAAAAAGTAAGATTTCTAAATTTGACCATATCATAAAAACTAGTTTTCCGAACAAACCTATGCCAAATCCGTAATCAGCGTGGCCAAAACATGGAGAAAAGATTGAAAAATCAACATAAACAAAAAATTGTTGCACAGTGTAATTAGTATATACAACCATCATTAACTATCTGACAGTGGTAGCGAACCTATGGCATGCGATCAAATTTGCCTGGCACGCCAAAGCATAGAAATTGTTATCCAAAAAATTAGTATAAAATAATAGACTTAATGTTTATAATTTGGTGTAATATATATAAACTTCGGTGGGCACGCTCATTTTTTTATGGTTTACATTTTTTTTTTGGCACGCGACTGTAAAAAGGTTCGCCACCCCTGAACTATCAAATAAATAAAAAGAAATTATTATTAGAGTTAAATTCAGGTATGTCTATGTATGTATGTCAGGTATGTACTGACTATAAATCAGGATGTATATAATCTGGATTGCATTTTTCGAAGAAAGTATAGTTTACGTCCGCCTGACGCAAAAGGGGACATAAACTACACTAGGATCTTCAGGAGACAATTTTTAAATGAATCCATCAAATAAAACGTTAAAACTAACGAAACTATGAGGACTTAACCTAACCAATCGTTAATTTATATATATATATATATATATATATATATATATATATACACACACACACCACACATATATATATATATATATATATATATATATATATATATATATATATATATATATATATATATATTTCATTAGGTATACGCGGACAAAGTTGGGGAACACAAACTACACTAGGAAAATGTAGGGGAACGTAAACTACACTAGGCACCACAGGGGGACGTAAACTACACTTGCTTCGATTAATTAATTATTGTGACTCGTGCGAAATATAGTTTATATTGTAAAACTCTTTGAAATTATCAGCTCCTTTATCGTTCTTCACTCAAGAAAAACTTCAGAAGAACTTTCAGGTCTATACATATTACTCTGCAATATTACTCTAAATTTAAATTTCATTTATATAAACCTGCACTGATTCTCTGCAATATATTGCACAGCCCTACTTTTTCTAAGGCGATTCATTTTCTCACTTCCACTCATTTCATTGCTTACTCGATATTCATGATCGAGCTACGTTTAAGATAAAATTATTCACTTATTACATTTGTAGAAAAAAGTTTCTTTTGTAACACTCTCCTGGTTTAATGTGTATTTTTTTACTTTTTTAATTCTCTAAAAGTTATATACATAATATAACTTGTTTAAAATATGGACATAAACCATCTCCTTTAAGTCTTTGGCTTAAAGACGAGACGTAATTTGAGAGTGTTATTGTCAAGATGTTTGTTTCAACATTAAATGACTTGTCTAAATTCTTGAAGGACGAGTATTAATTGCTTGCATAATTACAATTTAAGAACAGTGAACAGCAATCCAAATTGTGGTGAGTAATGTGGTAAGTATACTTTGATATCAGTTCCTGAAGTAAAGAGGTTGATTAAAGAGTTAAAGACTGTTTCTGCGTCAGGGGTAGATGACCTATCGAATGAGCATTTAAAATATGCCAATGACGTGGTATGTCTGCATATATCATTGCTCTTATCAGCCATGCTTGCCCATAGTTATATCCCTGCAAAGTTCATGGGGTATATATCTTGCCCTTGGTCAAATAAGTATGGAAACATCCAGCAATAATACAGGCCTATTGCTGTCGATTTCTGCTTCTCGAAACTATTAGAAAAACTCTTGTTACTCCGATTAAATGATTACCTATGGACATCTCCTAATTAGTTTGGTTTAAAAAGGTCCCACTCAACTGAACTGTGTATCTATGTATTTAAAGAAACAATATCTAAATACACTGAGAGTAATTCAACTATTTATAGCTGTTTCCTAGATATAAGTAAGGCATATGATAGAGTGAAACACAATATTTTATTTAAAAAACTAGAAGACAGGAAGGTTCATGTACATATTAATTTTTTTGAAATTTTGGTATTCCCACCAATCTTTTACCGTTAGGTGGGGCAATGTACTATCCGAATGTTTTGCTCCTCTTCCTGGGTGAGACAAAGTTCCGTGCTCTCTCCTATGCTGTTTAGTGTGTATATTGCCGGATTAATTGCTTCACTTAATGAGGCAACAGTGGGATGTTGTATAAATAACACAAGGATAAATAACTTAGTTTATGCCAATGATATGATGTTAGTAAGTCCCTCTGTTAAAGGTCTGGATCGACTACTAAAAGTCTGCGAAGTGTATTCGCAGAAACATGATATTCTTTTTACTGTAATGTTACAAAAACTAAGGTTATGCAGTTTCATCCTAAATGCTGTGAGCATTCAGCTGATATTAGGTTTAAAATGTCCAGTCTTCCTGGAGGTAACAAGACGTGTTCAATACAGTCTAATGCAAAGATTTAAAAAATTAACCAACCCGATTATCCAAGCTATCCATGAGTCCTGCCGTTTATTCTCTAAACTATGGAATTCTTGGTACGAAAACGTCTGTCTCTAGCTCCACTTAATTTCGACATTACTCTATTGTTTCGTCAGCCAGACTCTGTACTGAACGGACGCATTTCTTGAGCTCTCTGATATTGCTTCTACTTTTGCATATTGCCAATAACTTTACTTTTGGAAAGTTTTGAATTTTATATACTTGGGTTTATATTCATATTGTTATAGTTAAGTAATTAAATATTAGTGGTTTTTAACGATTTTGAAGTTTTCATAACGTTCCAGCTTAATTTTACTTAAACTTCTGACGGTTATAAACTAATTTAACTTGCGCGACGCCGTCGCAGAAAGCGTCGTGTGTTAGGTGTGAGGTAAACCGGTGGTATACGAATTTTAAGGATTATAACGGCGGTCCTATGGCGATTACCGAGAGATCGGTTTGTTTCTTTTGCGATTTAAGGGAAGAAATAGTTGACATAAAACGTAGTGTACGTGAGGTAACGGAAAGACTTGCGACGCTTGATGAGGGCAGGGGCAGGGCTACAGTTGACGAAAGCCGAACCAATACTAACGTTGAAGACGTTAGTAATTTGAAGAGTGAAGTGCGTAACCTAATTTTTAGTTTAGGTATCTTATCGGGAAGGTTGGACAGAGTTGAGGAAGGGGTTAAGGTTGGTCCGAGATTAGTAGATGGGGAGGGATTTAAAGAAGTTAAGGGTGGAGCTAGGCCACGTACGTTAGGTGATAGGAATCTCCCCCTCCTATCGAGGTTTCGAACCCTTTCGCCCATTTGGATAGGGACGTGAATGAGGGGGAAACTATTTTAATTGGGGACTCTTTAGTGCGCCATATGGACACAGAGTTCGTTGAACGGAATCCAACCAAGAGGACGAGGGTCTTTCTCCCAGGGGCCAGGTTTGACAGAATAGAGACGAAGTGGATAGGATTGATGTTGCCTCCCGTCACTCGATGGTAGGGGGCAACGACTCGTATAGGCCCGATACGAGAGTGCCTGACCTTTTGGAGAGATATAGGGGGTTAATTAGGTCCCTGAAGGCGAGGTCAGATAGGTCTTTAGTTCTAGGGATTACTTCTAGGCACGGTTTGGGTCTTAGGATTACGTCAAAAACAATATTTTTGAATACTAAATTAGAAGAGATTTGTGCTGAGGAAAATGTACCCTTCGTGAAGCTGTGGTCAGAATTAAGTGATCCTAGCCTTTTTATAAAAGATGAGGGGCATTTTAATGAAATAGGTAATGCTAAGCTAGGTAGGTTAATTGATGAAAACGTTGGAGAGCTGTATAGGTCGAAGCCTTCTTTAAACGTTGTGGGTCCGGGAAATGCGGGCCCTACGTGAAAAATAGTTTAAAACGCTGACCCGTGATTCAAAAATAACTTAAACGTCTTTTATTATAAAGCGCGTAGTATTAGAAATAAATTAAACGAATTTAAGGTGATAATTTATTCCGGCAACTACGATATAGTTGATATCTCTGAAACGTGGTTAAATACCGTGACTCGTAGGGTTGCCAGATTTTTCAAATGCCCATGCGGGACAAAAAAATTTCTGAGGTTTTTTTTCAAGACCAAATTTGTTTTCGAATTGAAACTAGATTTCTTCAACGGTTACAACAAACAAAATTAGAAAATTTTTATAACAATAATAGTTAACAATTAAACACCGTGAATAATTTGAAATTATTATACATAATATTGAAATTCTAAATCAATTCATCCCTAAAAAATTTGCTTAAAAATATTTTTTGCAGGACATTTTGAACGCCGGATTTTGAACGCCGGATTTTGAACGCCGGATTTTGAACGCCGGATTTTGACGCGGGATTTTTGGATCAAATGCGGGACGTCTGGCAACCCTAGTGACTCGGGACTTGTTGGGGGAACTTGATATAGCGGGTTTTAAACTCTTTACTGATGATACGTTACATAGGATTGGTGGCGGCGTTTTGCTGTACATTAGTAATTCCCTTAGAGCTATCGAGGTTAAGAGAGATTTTCGGGCAGCAATTAATGTAGTCTTAGTTTCAATTTTGTTGTTGTTTATAGACCTCCCGTTCAACCCCTCGATACCGATACTAGATTTTACACACTTCTTGGTAACTTCATTAATAATCGGAATAGTATAATTGTCGGAAACTTTAACTGCCCTAACCTTAATTACGAGACTTTTGCTGATAATGATGAGGGTTTGAGACTGATTGAGTTCATGGAAGATATTTTTTTACGACAGATGGTTACCGAACCAACGCGCTGTGACAATATTTTAGACATGGTGATGACGAACGACGAAAATATAGTCCAAGGTTTAGAAGTAGGTGAGAGTTTAGGATGTAGTGATCATCAAATTATTAGGTTTAAGTTATTAATAGAAAACACTAAGGATAGTAACGTAACAGAAGTCTCTGATTTTCGTAGGGCTAATTTTGATAGTTTTGCGGATAGGATGAGAGTAGTGTACTGGGATAACTTATTTATGGGTAATGACGCAAATTTGCATTGGGAGAAGTTTAAAGATAGTTTCTTGAATATCGAAAGGGAGTTTATTCCTCGAAGGCCCAAGCGCGCTAGAAATCATGGTAGGCCTAAGTGGTGGACTAGGGAATTAGGCGAGTTCATAAACGAACGTAATAGAGCGTATAGACTTAATAAGCGCAATGGCACGGTAGCTGACGTTAATAGATATATCGAGCTTGGACGTCAGGTTAAAAGATCAGTTAGGAATGCTAAGCGTAATTTAGAGATACTTATAGCTGCGGAGAGTAAACATAACCCAAAAACGTTTTTCGATTACGTGAATAATCGTAAGCGTAGACGCTAATGGCGCTTTGGCTTCCGACGCTCAGGCGATGGCGGGTATTTTTAATGACTTTTTTGCGACAGTGTTTACCATTGAAGACGTCACTAATGTCCCCGATGTGGACGATATCGTTCCATTTGGAGTCCCGACAAAAGCCCCCTAGGACAAACGCCCCCTGGACATAAGCCCCTCAGTTAAAGTGCAAAGTAGGACATAAGCCCCTCAGTTAAAGTGCAAAATAGGACAAAACCCACTCATTAAAGTGCAAAGTAGGACAAAAGCCTCCATTTTTTATATTGTTCTTGTGCTATGAAGTAATCCTAAACAAATATTATAATCTTTGTCTATGTTGATGCACTCTAGTTGATCACTGTTTTGTCTACCTGAATGGTTAGGTTAGGTTACGTTAGGTTAGGAACGTGCCACAAAGGAGCATCAACAGCGTTTGAAGAACCTATGTCTGGACTTTGTGAATGAGAGGAAGACCTTGGAGGAATTTCTGAATGGTGTAGGTCACAGCATTAGGTGGAAAATGAACTTTAAATAGATAGCATATCTGACCGGCAATCGGAAGATCCTGGGTTCGATTCCCGGGCGGTCACCTCATTTTTCATTTGTTCGTTATTTCTCTTCCTCGTGTGCAGAACGCTCCTCTATACTTACGTCGTTTCTATACATTAATATACTGCGTGGTCATTGCAGTTAAATGTACATATTCACGATTTGCGAGGGTGCCCTCTCAGGGCATTGGTTTCTGCCCTATGTGTGAGAATTACGACTTCTGACTGATCGAGGCCCGTGGTGTAGTGGATAGCATATCTGACCGGCAATCAGAAGATCCTGGGTTCGATTCCCGGGCGGTCACCTCATTTTTCATTTGTTCGTTATTTCTCTTCCTCGTGTGCAGAACGCTCCTCTATACTTACGTCGTTTCTATACATTAATATACTGCGTGGTCATTGCAGTTAAATGTACATATTTACGATTTGCGAGGGTGCCCTCTCAGGGCATTGGTTTCTGCCCTATGTATGAGAATTACGACTTCTGACTGATCGAGGCCCGTGGTGTAGTGGATAGCATATCTGACCGGCAATCGGAAGATCCTGGGTTCGATTCCCGGGCGGTCACCTCATTTTTCATTTGTTCGTTATTTCTCTTCCTCGTGTGCAGAACGCTCCTCTATACTTACGTCGTTTCTATACATTAATATACTGCGTGGTCATTGCAGTTAAATGTGTGTGTGTGTGTGTGTGTGTGTAAAAATAATAACTCAAACATTCATTTTTGCATATAAAGTCCAAACTTGCATGACACTCTAACTGGAAATAAAACTCATGCAAGTTTGGAAAATAATTAAAATTTTAATTTTCTTTCTATTTTATTTTTGCGAAGTAATACTTGATGAATTATTTTTTTCTTTTAATTACCTAATCATTTTTTATATTAATCTTAATCATGTAATCTTGTTAAATTCTGCACCATTCATTTTTTTTTATGCTCTCTTAAATCATAAAAGATGACGTCCTATCCTGAATCAGCATTTAATTTAAAATTTTAAAATTTTAATTTTAATAAAATGCATATCGTAATTTCCATTTTTAGTTGACACCCTTACTCATGATAATATCAGATTCTTCAATATGCTGTTACAGCAGAATTTGTCATCAAATAATAATTTGTTTTATCAGTTTCTGCAAGATCCATAGAATATGAAGTGAGTTAGCAAAAAAATTCAACCGATTAAGAATCGAAATAATAATGACATCACCAAATTAAATTGCATATAAACCAATGTAATCTTTCAAATTATTATTCTGTTCTGTCTGATTTGATCTAAGGGGTTCCAAAAAACCTTAGCCCCCCCCATTTGCAGCTTACATGTTTACTTATATGGAAATAGTTTTTAGAGATTATAAAAATATATAAAATTCTTTATTTATTGCAGGTATTAAAATTACTCTAGCTGATAAAGTGATAATATAATGGCTTCTCAATTAATTGGTGATTCGGAGAAGCAACGTGTGATAGATCGCATACGAGCAATAACATTTGGGGAAGCTCGTGATGCTGGAGCCACCTTTATAACACGTTCATGGGTTGCCAAAAAGTTGCGAAGAAGTGAGGACTTCGTCAAAAGAAATTGGAATAAAACTTTGGATGAATGTGAAATGGATACAACCAAGTCTGGGCGCCCAAATTTGCCACTCTCTCACGAAACAAAGGACATCATTGAAAGCGGTACGCGTAAGCGGAAAAACAGCTGTGCTAAACTTTCTAGAGAGATCGAGATCGAAGTGTTGAGAGGAAAGATCGTTAGTGGTGAGATCATTCGACTGTACCGTCATAGGCAAGGTTTAAAGCCTTGGCATGAACTTCCAAAGCCAAGAAAAACTCAACTTAGCATCGATGACAGAATGTGGTTTACCCATTATCTTGAAGATTGGGATGTGGATGATTTCATGCATTTAGCTGTCTCCGATGAATTTTTTATTTACGTAACACGTCGGCTTAACTACCAAAATAAATGATCGAGTGTGGGCCACAACACCAGATGAAATCGATGACAATGAACATTATCGCGAATTATTAAAAAGTCCAGACTGTGTTGGTGTTTGTTTTGTTCACTGCAAAGAAGCTCATGTGGGTGCTGAAGCCAAATGGTCAGAGTTGGGATGGACAGTATTTTCGTGATATTATTCTATCCCAGCATGTCACTCCTTTTCTAAGAAACCCAAACAATGTTATGGATGTCGATCAGGTCACACTTCTGCACGATAAGGCCCCCTGCTTTAAAGCATTAGCCACTCAACAGTTGTTGCGGAACCATGAGATCGATTTCTTTGGAAATGAAGAATGGCCAGGAAATTCTCCTGACCTGAACGTCTGTGAACACATTGGATCAGTTATAAAGGACAAGGTTGAATGTCTCTTGTTTCAAGAACCTGCAGCAAATCGATTTTCGAAGGATATAATAACGCAACACATTGAAACTGTTTTAGCAAATTTGCGTAACGATCAAGATCTATTCACGTCACTTTTGGCAAGCTACCCAAAGCGAATTCAGGTTGTCTTGGAAGCCAATGGCGGGAACACCAAGTTTTAATTGTTTCTCTTTAAATGCAGGATTAAATTCTCTTTTGTAAGGTATGTTTAGTTTTACTGTACCTCTAATGGTTTAGGCCATGGGCGCGGGGGCTAAGGTTTATTGGAGCCCCGTAGAGGCTGAAAGCATACCTCGTAATATTTTTGAAGCAGTAAAAGTCAGTAAAAGATATCTTTAACTCTACCTTTGAGTCCGAGTCCGTAATCTCCAAGGTATTTTTGTTACAATAACACAGCATTTTTAAAAAGTAGTAAAGTTAGAAATCAGCAATTCTTAAGACTGAGACCAGTATTGCCTCACAAACTTCTCCGATACGCTACAAGAAGAATCGGGAAGCCGTCGTCTGATAACGTAGTAATTTTTCGGAGAATCCTCCGATCCGCTACAAGAAGAAATCGGGGTGCAATATAAAGCAATCATTACGATTCCATACGCCCCTGCGCAGTACCAGCTAACAGAGTGGGAAATCCGTTGCTGCCACCTAACAAGACCTCCATCAACTTCGAACCACCAAGGCCATCGACGGAGGGTTAACATATATAAACCGGGCCAGAGAAAGAGAGGTTGAGTAAAATTTTAATTGACAAAGTTTCGAGGCAATAAAACTGTAATACTGATCCTTTCCATTTATCTTTTATGGGTGCAACTGAACTACTTAATTTGGTTACGTGAGGGCTAGATTGAGCCGGCAGAAAATCCAGGCTGTAGCTTTACCAAAGACATTTATGGATACACCTGCTATGAAACCTAAATTGTGGTAGTTCAGACCCTGCGTCTAGACTTTCACAAACGCAAAAGCCCTTCCAATAGACGTTAACTTCTCCCAACTGCCCCAGAAAACGTAGATTTGTCCATGCAATGACATCTCTCCAAATTTTGTTCTAAAATCCCTGAACTTAAATAAGTTTAAGACTTTAGACTGAACAATATTCTAATTTTGGTATAATCATTGTTTTCGGCAAGAAAACATTCTTGTTCCTTCTTTAAAATGGGCTCAATATATCGAGAATAGCGTTTACTTTTTACCGTAGAGTGGTAGAAACTGGCGTGTGTCGGAAGGGTTTGTGGTTTTTGAAATTCAACTGCCAAAATTACCCACCAAACAGTTTCACCGTATCGTCGTTGTCGTAAACTTTAATTAAGTGTTTTAATATCTGAGCTACCATTCTAATTTTTCACATTTCCTGAAATATTATGCAGTGCAGAACTTCGATATGAAATTATTTTAAAAGGTAAAAATGACGTAGTTTTTGCAAAGTAAACTTTGTAGCTCAGATTTTGGAAGTTTTTTCAACACTAATGGCCAGGGAACGTACATAAATTTTGATTTTTACATTTAATGAAAGTATTTTCTTAATGTGGAACGAAAGTTTTTTTCTTTCGAAAATCGGAAGTGACGCATTGTCGCTCTTTAACTTCGTTTGAGTTTTTCATGAGACCACTTTTTGAATCAATTTTAACTTTCAATTCAGTGAATTTGTAGTTGACTTTTGACTTTTGACTCTACTATACAATTAAATTTATTTTTAATAACGATCATAGTTGTAATAAAAACTTGAACTAAAAAATTAATCGTTTTATTTACGTTAATCGTTTGGTTGAGTTTTATGAAAATTTCAGTAAAATGACACCAACTGCACTGAATATGGAACCGAAGTTTGCAAACATTTCAAGAAGGCTAACTATTTTGTGGCAAAGATTGTGACAAAAATAAATTATACTTTGTGTGTGCAAGTGCAAAACATGTTTCGAAAGATGACAAAAATTTAAAGAAAATGGTGCTAAATATGTGGTTGGCACAGTTTCTTTTATGAAATAAAAAACAAATTAAATAATTAAGCATAATTTGGTTTTCACATATCATGTATCTAAACTGTAACACGTAAACATTTCAAGGATGCTCTTATTCCTTAATTTCAGTAACATTTCAAGAAAGTTGAACTGCCCTCATCACTGACGTAGCTATTTGAACCGTAGTTATTTGTAACTGGAAGTAAAATTTAATTAAAAATAACACTTCTTTCTATGTTTTATTAATTGAAGGTTAACAAATGATACTTTAATGTCTTATTAAAAAACTTCCAGCTGTTATACAACGTAATTAATTATTTAAATTATAGACAATTTAAAAGAGATTATAAACAAACTAACGAATACTTGCTCAATTAATTAAAGATAGAGGACAAATGTTCTAACATTATTCTGACGTAACATAAATATAGAAAATACTTTAGTTCAGTCGTTCATGTGCTTTTTGTAAACTTCTTCGAATGAAACTCAATTGGAAAAAGAGGACGGTGTCGAGCCTGCCTCTAATTATGAGAAAGCCAATCAAGAACAAGCACTGGGAGTATGGTGTTCTGCAGTTCTAATCATATAAACTGAAATGGAAGCCACTCCTTGACAAGCAAACGGACACAGCACAACATAAAATTTTTGCTTTAATATTTACGTGTGTCTAGTAAAGGAAGTGAACATACATAAAAATTTACATTATGAAGTATCACAAATTTCTTAAAATGAAGTTCAGTTTGAGTTTCTACAGAATTTTCAGTTAATTTAATTCTAAATTAAGTATGCTACACAAATTTAAACTTATTACGTACTATTCATATAAAAAAATTGCCATTTACTGTACTGTATGTACTGTATGATGAATTTTAAGTGAATTTTATATATACGTTTGCCAGATACAGACCCCATTTGTAGAAAAAACCATTTCCACGGTCTTACGAAGAACTATTCAGTCTATAGGGTATCATCATTGCAGCCACTTTTTTTTTTAAATCGGTTAAGGTGTCCTACGTCATATAAAGTGACATAGAAATTGTTTCGTTATTCGTAAAATGATTTGAAAAGGATGATGAGAGCTTCGTATGTGGAGCACCGAGTCTCAGTTGATGGAATGCAGTACATATTCACAAACGGCAAATATCTTAAATTATAATTATACTGAGTAGTTAAGTACTTTCTTAGTACCCATGAAATATAGTTTATGCTTATTCGTCATAGGCTCATAAATATCATGATTAATAATGTAGAGTTACCTTACACTATCATATCTTGATATCTTGTTCAGAGATGATGTGATAAACGCTTGCCATTTTGTCTATGATACAAGATAAATTAGATTCAAAGCCTATTTACATGTAATAACAGATCATAGTAAAGAAAGAAAGCAGCTTGCTACTGTTCCCCATTCGAATACAATAGTAAATGCATAAACTAAGCATATAATATGACTGTCTGAATCATCCAGGATTCGTAACTCTCAATTGCTTTTAAAATTACTTTCAAAACCAAAACTAACAAAAACATTCTGAAATCAGTTACATTTGAAGTATGTGTATAAGCTACTTTTAATAAAATAGCGAGTCTGAATAATACTCGTATATCTCTCTTATTTGAAAGAATATCCAGTTCCTTGTAGTTCAAAGAATATCAAATACTCATTTTTAATTTCTCTGACAACGATGACGTAACGACCGCACATTCCTCCAGAGTGCGTAAACTGCATTGTCAGGGAGGCAGATTTGCCAACCTGTGAAGCAAACAGTGGAAGCGTTTTGACAACAGGTTTGCCGTAGTAGTCAAAGGGTACATTATTCGTCAAATATATCTGAAAAGAAAGTTAAGTAAAAGTGATTTTGAGTATCAGAATTATGAAATGGTAAAAGAAAAATAATATTTTAGAAAACAACTGTATTTACATGTTAGTATTAGAACAGCAAGAGAGATTTGGATATTTGCCGAAAGCAATAAATATCTAACCCAACCTATAAATTTAAAAGATATACTTTTGCTCCTCATATGAAGACATTTAATTTAAGATAGAAAAAAGTATCCGCTACTTAAGCAATATGCACAAATAAGAAAATAATTTCTCACAACTGGAATCCCTGACTGATGCATATGTAATTTTATATATTTTTTATAAAGGAGGTATAATATCTTAGGTGATATATAATTTCACATTCACTTGAAGACCTAAAGACCAAAGTCACTGTGTTAATTAACACCCCAGCTGAGCTATCTCCAAAATTTATGTGAAACATTTGTGTGAGGTTGAATGTTATGTTAAAAAAATGGCAATTACACTGAACATGTTTTTTAGGCTCAATAAAGTCCTATATTTTATGTATCTATTACGTTTGTCTCTGTGTCTAGATTTCCTTCTTTAGCTTAAAACATTTATTTAGAACTAGGGACATCTATGGCACTCTGTTCATTGTTGAGATTACTTTCCTGGAATTGAGTGATTAAAAAACGTAGGAATTAAGCGAGAAAATAATGTTTGAGGAAAAGAAATGTAAAATTTATTCTGAAATTTTACTAATGATTTAGGGTAAAAATAATATTTATAAATATGTTTATTTTATGAATAACAATATTTTTGAAAGTGGGATGGAGGTGAGTCATAGCACTGGCAGTGAGGAGAGTGGGGTTGAGGGTTGGCACTCAAAAATTAATCCCTTTTAATTCCTTTAATCTCCCAAGGAAGCCATTAGTGTTTCAATCTGTTAATAGTTTGTGAATCCCAGCAGGAAAGAGAGGAATTTATTTTTATATAAGTATAAGATTCAAAGTTTATATATATATATATATATATATATATATATATATATATATATATATATTATATATGTTTATATACAGGGCGTCCCAAGAAAATGTATACACACTTTAAATAATTATAAAGGCAGTGTTTATTAAAATACATTTCATTTTCAAAATGTAATAGAATCTACAGACATTATTTAATTGTTTTGTCACCGCCTGTTTCAAACTGACGTCCGTTCTGGTCCAGGCACTGCTGATAACGCGAAGCAATGGAATCGCAAACATCACGAAACATTTCGTTTGGTATTTGTGGGCATTCTCGTTCAATGGCTGCTCTCAATTCAGCGACTGTTGCAGGTTTTATAGCGTAGACTTTGTCTTTTAAGTATCCCCATAAAAAAAGTCTAGTGGTGTGAGGTCTGGTGAACGCGGAGGGTATTCTACGAAACCCCTTCGTCCAATCCACATCCACATCGTGCCAAGTACCACTCGCAATACTCCACTCTTCGGTCCGGATCATCTTCATTAATAGCATGGACTAATCTTGGAATGTAACTTTTCCATTGACAGCGCTTCAAAATGCGTTGGACAGACGATTCTGAAATTCCTACCTCACGACTCGCTTGCCGCACAGATTTTCTTGGACTTTGGTGATACGTTTCCAGTACTCTTTCTTGCTTTGTGGGGCTTGTCGATGTCCGTGGTCTTCCGGAACGCTTCTTGTGGACATTCTGAACAGTTCCATCGGCTTCAAACTTATCTCTAATTCGAGTGATGGTAAGTCGCGTTGGTGGATCTGTTTGAAACTCCCTCCTAAACTGTCTTTGCACTTCAACTGCGGTTTCACACTTCCAGTAGCATTTTAGAATGAATTTCCTTTGTTCAAAGCTTAGTCTGACTGCCATTATTAATTCTAATGGGTTTAACTTGGAAAGAAAGAAACATCAATTGAGCTATCAGCTGTTAAAGTGTGTATACATTTTTTGGGACGCCCTGTATATGTATATATATATATATATGTGTGTGTATATGTATATATATATATATGTATATGTATATATATATATATGTATATGTATATATATATATATATATATATATATATATATATATATACAGGGTGGGCGGAAAGTAGCTCCTTATTTTGGATTGGTAAAAAAATACGTATATTATCCATTTATTTCAGAAGAAATAATATGAAAAGGTAGGCATACATGGTAGGTTTTCTCTAAAATTCAATGTGGGCTCCAACTCTTTCCACCAGCTTCTGGAGCCGCCCAGGAATGGCGTCCACTGACTTTAGCAGGAACTCCGGCGGGATGGAGGACATGACTTGCCGAATTCGGTCCTCCAGTTCTTCCAATGTCCTCGGTTTGGTGCGGTAGACTTCTTCCTTTACCCACCCCCAAAGAAAGAAGTCGCACGGTGTCAAGTCGGGGCTCCTGGCTGGCCATTGATGTGGACCACGACGACCCATCCAGCGCCCAGGGAAGTGGGCATCCAGCCACTCACGGACAACAAGAGCGAAGTGCGGAGGGGCGCCATCTTGCATAAATATCAGATCGTCGATGTTCTCCCATGTGCTGACAACCGGCCAGACCTCGTTTCGCACATAGCAAGGTACCGCTCAGCATTCATGGTGTTGCGCAGAAGGAACGGGCCCACAACCTGATCTGAGGTCATACCACACCACACCGTTACACTGAACCGATTCTGCCGTTTTTCAGCGGTAAACCGTGCGACTTCTTTTTTGGGGGTGGGTAAAGGAAGAAGTCTACCGCACCAAACCGAGGACATTGGAAGAACTGGAGGACCGAATTCGGGAAGTCATGTCCTCCATCCCGCCGGAGTTCCTGCTAAAGTCAGTGGACGCCATTCCTGGGCGGCTCCAGAAGCGGTGGAAAGAGTTGGAGCCCACTTGAATGTTAGAGAAAACCTACCATGTATGCCTACCTTTTCATATTATTTCTTCTGAAATAAATGGATAATATACGTATTTTTTACCAATCCAAAATAGGGAGCTACTTTCCGCCCACCCTGTATATATATATATATGAAACAATATCTAAATACATTGACAGTAATTCAACCATTTATAGCTGTTTCCTTGATATAAGTATGGCATATGATAGGGTGAACCACAATATTTTATTTGCAAAACTAGAAGACAGGAATGTTCCCATGTACATATTAAATTTATTGAAATTTTGGTATTCCCACCAATCTTTCAATGTTAGGTGAGGCAATGTACTATCCGAGTGTTTTGGCTCCTCTTGCGGGGTGAAACAAGGTTCCTTGCTCTCCCCTATGCTGTTTAATGTGTATATCGACGGATTAATTGCTTCACTTAATGAGGCAACTGTGGGATGTTGTATAGATAACGCAAGGATAACTAACTTAGTTTATGCCGATGATATGGTGTTAATAAGTCCTTCTGTTAAAGATCTGGATCGGCTACTAAATGTCTGCGAAGTGTATTCGCAGAAACATGATATTGTTTTTAATGTTACAAAAACTAAGGTTATGCAATTTCATCCGAAAAGCTGTAATCAACCAGCTGATATAAGGTTTAAAATGAATGGTGAAGTAATTGAGGAAGTACAAGAGTTTAAGTATTTGGGTCAAACTATTACCAGCTCCTTGAGTGATGACTTGGATATAAGAAAACAATCTCGAAGCCTGTGTGCTAAAGCGAATATGACCATAAGGAACTTTCGTTTCTGTACAAGTGAAGCTAAAGACACACTCTTTCGTACATTCTGCAGTAATATATACGGACAGCAACTCTGGGTGAATTATAAAAAGGTTCTGGCAGAACCCTAAATTTGCTGTACAACAGGTCTTTAGACTCTTACATAAATTACCCCCGAGATGCTCAGCTTCGCAAATGTTTGCTACCGCAATGTCCCGAGCTTCCCGGAGGTAACAAGACGTGCTCAACACAGTCTAATGCAAAGAATTATAAAATCAACTAACCCGATCATCCAAGCTATCCATGAGTCCTGCCATTTATCCTCTAAGCTATGGACTTTTTGGTACGAAAACGTCTGTCTGTAGCTCCACTTAACTTCGACAGTGTAGTATATTTCTAATCAATTGTATATATTTCTATCCTTAGTGTATGAACTGTCATTGTATTAATAATATTTGTCATATGGACTATAGTCTGCCAATAAACCTTTTCATTTTCATTTTCATATATATATATATATAATATATATATATATATATATAATATATATATATATGTGTGTGTGTGTGTGTGTGTGTGCATATATATATATATATATATATATATATATATATATATATATATATATATATAAATATAATAAAGGGTGATCC
The DNA here is from genome assembly GCA_023014485.1 of Bathynomus jamesi. Taxonomy (NCBI): domain Eukaryota; kingdom Metazoa; phylum Arthropoda; class Malacostraca; order Isopoda; family Cirolanidae; genus Bathynomus; species Bathynomus jamesi. Next base: position 108,148 of record JAJOZX010006418.1, on the reverse strand, counting down.
AGAGAAATGGGACCCAAAAGAAACCCCTGTAACTCTTAAAGTATAAGTCCTTTATAAAATCATACGCATCATTCGAAAGAGGATAGTTACAAGTTTGTACAGGATTGTATAGGTTTTGACAATACAAGACAAGATAAGATACAAAACAAAATAAATGTGTTAGTTAAAACTAACCCTTCAAGATGACTGCATGGACTGTGGAACAGCTGCGTTTCATAACTGAGCAATATTATGAGCATGGAAGAAGTGTAGTTTCAGCTCTTAGAAGGTGATTTTGACATCTGAAAATTTGTCTTGAAAGATCTTTGAGCTGAAACTACACTTCTTCCATGCTCATAATATTGCTCAGTTATGAAACGCAGCTGTTCCACAGTCCATGCAGTCATCTTGAAGGGTTAGTTTTAACTAACACTTTTATTTTGTTTTGTATCTTATCTTGTCTTGTATTGTCAAAACCTATACAATCCTGTCCAAACTTGTAACTATCCTCTTTCGAATGATGCGTATGATTTTATAAAAGGACTTATACTTTAAGAGTTACAGGGGTTTCTTTTGGGTCCCATTTCTCTGGATCACCCTTTATAATGTAAATTATGAAATATACTGTAGAGGCCGCCGAACACTCTTCACCGTCGACACACTTTAAACGACCAGGCATCGTCCATTCCTTGCCGTGCTCACAGCTCACAATCCCACCTTCTCCAAAACACTGGTTAAATAATTTTATGAAAACTTCATAAAAGAGAAGAAGATAGAAAAGTACCAAAATACGAGAATATTAGTCGCAGTTTAAAACTTCAGCGTAAAATGAAAAATACCAGAAATATATTAATTCATTCAAAATAAACTAACAGTTATAAAGAAGTTATATATTATTTTGTTAAGAATAAAACTGTATTTCGTTTAGAAAGAAATGACAGGAGAACACCCTTTCTCATTCAAGTCTACATCGAGAAAGATAGACTGAGTGAGAAAATCAGAAAATAAAGCCGGTTTGACTGGCTGACACGGCTGAAAAAGCCGGTTTCACTGCCCTGACATGGCTGAAAAAGCGGGTTTCACTGCCCTGAAATGACCTAATAAGCCAAGGGTGTTCTAAGCATCGATTTGGCTGGGTAAACAACCCACATGGAAATGCAAGTAAAAAAGAAAGTGCTTAAACAGGTATTTACGAACCAAAATGAATGGTAAACACCCTTGGGTTATAAATAAATATATTAAACGAAGAAATCTTTACTGTCAAAATTAATATTAAAGTGAACTTTGGAAAAATAAATTTACAAAAATAAATAATTTAAATTAAACTGCAAAAGCCACAAAACGAAGAAAATTGCAAAATCACAAGGGCTTTACCAGCCACTATTCCGTCCCGCTTTAATCAGACGCAGCTAACCAACATTCGGGCTTGCTGTCGCAGCCCTTTGCCGCCCGCGGTTTGTTTGTTCTGTTTATATCACGAGAAGAAAAAATAAGCAAGTTCACTGCTAACAAAGAAAAAAACAGCATATAAAATTATAGACGGTCTTTCTTTATAACCCTAATTAACAACAATAACAATAATAACAATATGAGTTCGTAAGCTCTCTCTCTTCTCTCTCTCTCTCTCTCTCTCTCGACGCGCTTTCGAGTAGGTGGGACGTTTATCAGAGAGATGATGTCCACCTGAATGACAGGGGTAAAGGTGCGCTGGGCGCGCTGCTCAACCGGCATCTATACCTTATTTTGAGGTCAAGTCTTTGGTTTGATAACGGGACCCCGGGGGCCGGGAGGGATGAGCTTGAGCCGCTGGCGAACGTACCTTCAACTGAAGGGTGCGTCCATGTACAGGTGGGTGACCCTCTTTCCCCGTGGGAGGGGGCTCGGGCTCCTGCGGAATGCCCCCTCGTTGATGAGGGTTTCTTCAAATCCAGACAGCCCTGGCTGTTCGGGAAAAGGATCGTGGTAGGCGGCGGTCAGAATAGGGAAGGCTCCCTCCGTGCAGTGCTTTTTAATGCTAGGTCGATTAGGAATAATTTTTGCGAGCTTCAGGCGCTCTTAGCATCAGAATACCAGGATATCGTTGCTATCACCAAGTCCTGGATTCATACTGATCGTAGGAATTACGTTGGGGAGTTCGAAATTCCCGGGTACAGAATGTTCCACAAGGACCGCACCCGTGGGAAGGGGTGAGAAGTACTAATATACGTCAGGGACTGGGTGAGTCCGGTTGACTGCTGGGCATCGATCTGAACCTGGGAGGGACGAACTATAGGTTAATCTTGGTGTACAGACTTCAGCATCTCCCCCTCGAGTCGAGGAGGATACAGCCCTGCACACCGAACAGGGAGAGAGTGTGTGTAGTTTTAGGGTATTTCAACTGTCGCGGCCTAAACTGGGAAGACAGGACTGCTGATGCCGAGAGAAGGAGGCTATTTGACTTTGCTGATGAGAACTTCCTGACTCAGTTGGTCAATGGACCTACATGAGGCGAAAGCGTTCTAGACTTGGTATTCACGACCGAAGACAACCTCGTCACTGGCCTCACCGTTGACGAATCGTTGGGTGGAAGTGATCACGGTCTGATTAGTTTGTGTATCTGCGTCCCTCGGGTGAAGCGCAGTAACTCGCGAGGCAGTAAGCTCAATCTACGGCGTGCGGACTTTGTTGGGCTCCGGGATAACGTAGGTGAGATGGGGGTAGAGATCGGCGGCGATGTTAAGGGAGTGTGGGGGTGCATTCCGGGACCAGTTTATGGTGCTGCAGTCTGCTGCCAGACCCTCAAAACCGGTCACCTCTGCTTCAACGCAGCCTAAGTGGTTCAGTCGGGACATTGCTTCGGCTATTCGAAATAGGAAACCTGTGTATTGGAGGGCGAAGGCCAATCGTTCCCACGAGAACACTGAAGCGTATGTCTGCCTGTGCAGAGAAGTCAAGACGAAGGTTAGACTAGCCAAACGTAACGAAGAACTCCGGGTCGCAAACCTCTGCAAGGCGAACTCTAAGTTTAACCATTGAAGGGCTATAGTCTTCAACAATCGTTGGAGACGAGCCAAGTACCTGGTGACTGGAGGGACGCCAACATGACCTCGCTCTCTCTCTCGCTCTCTCTCGCTCTCCCTCTCATATATATATATAATATATATATATTATATATATATATATGTATATATATACACACACACATATATATATATATCCGCTCTTAGCCACCCCACTGTTTAAGACACGTGATATAGCTTATCTTGAAAGAATCTTGTGACCTGTTGCATTTCCATATATAAAAACAAATCTTTCCATCTTTTGGTGTTTAATATTAAGTTCTGAAATAGTGTGGGATAAACATTTATTTCTTAGTTGATAGTAAAATGCCGTTTACAAAATACACGTGCGTGATGTGCTTGTTTCAATATACTCGAGATATTTATGTCGATGTTTCTAAATCCAAGGATAGTGTTTCCAAATTTTGTAACTTAGTCATATAGATGAATAGTTTCAAAAGTTAAAGAATGAAAGTTCTAAGAATCTTAGAAAAGAATTTAACTTAAAGTTTCGGGATAGCTTAATTAAAAAAAAATTAATGTTGAGGTGCAAAAACGTCTTTGGGTTCTTAATAATAAAGTTCCAAATGTTGAGAATAACTTAAAAGGAGTTGAACTCAATAATTACTCGAATTCCGTGAAAAATTTTAACGAACAGTTCAAACAAGTTGAAGATAATGTACAGAAATATTTTAAAAAAATATTGCTATTTAAAAAATATGATGTATTAGAAATTTTCAACTAACGAAAATATTACAACTTAACCTAACCAATCATCAATATGTGGTGGCCCCCCCGTAAGTACCAAAAAAATTCTTATTATTATTTTTCCTAGGGAGCTTTTGTCCTACACTTATCCATCCCAATGTCATTTAACTTCGCTGATCAACGGGAAGGGGTGTTACGACATTGGCTACGATGTAGTCCACAAGCGCTGTGTAAACTAGGAGTGTTAAGAGGTGAATTAAGTGTGCAACCTAAATGGTGGGAATACTGTAAATATAGGAAAAGCAATCGCAGATACAAATGTAGCCTACGAAAGGTATAAAGGGGACTGTGCATAGCGGCACTTTCAGACTTGCATAGATTTACGTAGAAATGTTAAGCGTTTAATTAGATCTGTTAAACGCGATTTTGAAATTCAAGTAGCTCGTGAATTTGAAGAAAATCCTAAGAAATCTTACGATTACGTTAGAAATAGAAATCCCTTCAGGGACAATATTTGACCACTGGTAGACTCGGGTGGTAACTTAATAAATAACGGATCACCTGAAGATCAGGGCCCCCAGCCTTCTTTAGTTAGCTTTATAAGGCTAACTAACGAAAATATCACGACCTAACCTAACTAATCGTCAAGGGCGTACAGTTGACCTAACGATTGGTTAGGTTAGGTCATGATATTTCGTTAGTTAGCCTTATAAGGCTAACTAAAGAAGGCTGGGGGCCCTGATCTTCAGGTAATACCAAATAACCAAGGGATGATAGCGGTAATTTAAAAAAAAAAATTTATATCAGTCCTTACAGTTGAGGACACCTTTTTTATTCCGGAGGGTAGCAATATGCTTAGTGACATATCTGGGACATTTTCATTGCTTACTGACATAACTGTTTACACTGAAGAGATTTCTCATGATATAGATAAGTTAAAAATTAACAAATTCCCAGGTTTAGACTATTTCTACCCAAAGTACCTAAAAGAGTTAAAGAATTAAATAGTTCGTCCTTTAGTTCAAAATTTTAATAAATCTTTATCTCAAGGGGTTGTTCTTCCAGATTTCAAATTGGCTAATATAACTCCGATTTTTAGAAAAGGCCTATTCGTCTACCTTCTATAATTAGAAGCTTTTAGAAACAGTTATTAGAGATCGTACAGTCGAGCATCTTGAAAGCAATAATCTTATAAAACAAAGCCAACATGGGTTTCGTAGAAATAAATCTTGTCTAACAATTTCATTGGAATCTTTCATGAAGTCATCGGTATTTATGATCATAGTAGAGCTGTAAATATAATATTTAGGTTTTCAAAACGCGTTTGACAAAGTTCCGGGATCTATTAAACTATTTCCCCCAGCTTCAGAGAGGGGGGGACATAGTTTAAAAGGTCAATCAATATTAGGGAGGAGATAATTTAGCAGGTTTTACTTATCGTTGAAAAGAACAACATTGGGGTGGTGATTGTTGAAAAGAGTTTTTCTTATGTAGAATTTAAATCTGAATCTATTTTCTTCTATGGAATTTCTTGTGCAAATTGATATTAACGGAGATATAAGCAATTTTTGGATCGATTAAAATCGATTGAATTACTGTAGTATGGTAGTAATTAATGCAAAAAAAACACTTTTTTCTACGTGAAGGTCAAAATATGAAAATAAAAACCCACTCTAATAGACAGAGTTTATTTCCACGACAGTTTCGACGCCCACTGGCATCCTCCTCGGGTGGATACAGAAACACGAATGAACCAAACCAAGAGGGAAAAGCAGTCCAGGGACCGACCGTTAAGAAATTCGCACCTAGGTTAGATCCCATTCTCCCGACACCGGAAGGGCATTTTCATTAAGTACATTCGCGCAAATTTTTAAAACTATCTTCCTCTTCTAAACATACAGATTCTATTATATTTTTTACATAATTATTACATTTATTATTAAATTTATTACATTTAATATTGCATAATTATTTATTACAGAAATTATAAATTTATTAATACATTGGTTATTACATTATTGTTTATTATACAGAACTTATAAACCGAAAAACGAATGAAAAAGCCGATTAGGAAACAATCCAGAAACCAATGAGAAATTCTCACCTAGGTTAGATACCGTTCTCCCGACACTGGAAGGGCATTTTATTACAGGGTCCGCTTACAAGTACATTCCCACAAATTAAAAATCCTCTTGTTCTATACATACAGATTCTAATATTTTGACATAATTACTGCATTTATTATTACATTTACATTTTTTAACATTTATTATTATTACCTTTACCCTAATTATTAAATTTATAATATTACCTTTATTATTACATCTGTTGCATTTATATTTATTTCCACATTTATTACTTCCATTATTACATTTACTAAAGGCGAGTAAGGAAACATTCCAATCCAGAGACATTTAAGAAATTCACACTTAGGTTCGAACACGTTCCCACGACTCCGTAAGGGATTTTTTGACCAAGAATCTCATTAAAGGGTCTAACTTATAAGTACCTTCGCACAAATTAAAATTATCTATCTAACCTAGGTGCGAATTTCTTAACGGTCGGTCCCTGGACTGCTTTTCCCTCTTGTTTTGGTTCATTCGTGTTTCTGTATCCACCCGAGGAGGATGCCAGTGGGCGTCGAAACTGTCGTGGAAATAAACTCTGTCTATTAGAGTGGGTTTTTATTTTCATATGGTAGTAATTATTCGTTTTACTCCTGCGGGTTGATTATGATAGGTTTTTCTGGTGTATTTTGGTGTGTTTTATTCAAATCTGACTTCATTTCTTGTGCAAATGAATTAATGAATGCCCGGTTAGGTCAACTGTACGCAATTGATGATTGGTTAGGTTGTGATATTTTCGTTAGTTTTAACGAAAATATCACAACCTAACCAATCATCAAGGGCGTACAGTTGACCTAACCGGGCATTCAATTAACCTAATCGGGCATTCAATAATTCATTTGCACAAGAAATGTAGGTCAGATTTGAAAAAAACACCAAAATACATCAGAAAAACCCATTCCCATCAATCATACATTCCGATGAATGGAGGGCTCATCGCGACATTCAAGGGTTAGGATTCCAGCACTGGACTGCAAATCACAGTGTTAATTTTGTTGAGCCAAATGGTGTACATACGCAGCACATAGAATCTTACTGGCACAAGCATAAACAACGCATTAAAGAAGTGATGGGATGCAAGCATGATTTCTTACACTGGTACCTGCAAGAATTTTGTGGCGCGATAGATTTAATCGAAATGGTTTTAATAACTTATGTGAGCATATTAAAATATTTTGGTGCTACTGTAGTATGCGGTCTACCTACGATTGGTTAGGTTTAATCATGATATTTTCGTTAAAACTAACGAAAATATCATGACTAAACCTAACCAATCGTCAAGGGCGATTAACATTGGGATGTAAACAAGCAATTAGCAAACAAGATAAGAAACTATACTTCAAAGGTAGACCGCCGAATCGTAGGTAGACCGCATACTACAGTAGCACCAATATTTTATCCTATGTAAATAATGGTTCTCTATTTATTATGTTTGCAATAAATAATTGATTACCTGAAGATCAGGGCCCCCAGCCTTCGTTAGTTAGCCTTATAAGGCTAACTAACGAAAATATCACGACTTAACCTAACCAATCGTTAGGTCAACTATACGCCCTTGTACGATTGGTTAGGTTAAGTCGTGATATTTTCGTTAGTTCGCCTTATAAGGTTAACTGAAGATGGCTGGGGTTCCTGATCTTCAGGTGATCCTAAATAATAAATTTGTTGTTATTGTTTTCTTATCTTATTTTGGTTAATTTGCAGAGTTTAAACTTTGGGGGGTATATAGTTGAAAAGATCAACATTGGGGTGGTGATTGTTGAAAAGAGTATGTTGTGGGGTAAATAGTTTAAAAGATCGAAGTTCCGCATAAACGATTGTTAGTAAAACATAAAGCTCACGGAATTAGGGGGTCAAATTCTTAACTGGTTAATTGGTTAACTGATAGAAAACAGAGGGTAGTAATTAATGGGAATGAGTCAGGTTGGGCTAATGAAACTAGTGATGTTCCGCAAGGGACAGTATTGGAACTTGTCTTTTTCATAATATATGTTAAAGATCTTCACGTGAATTTAGTGAGTAAAATTTCTAAATTTGTCAACGATACTAAACTTGCGAATAAAACAATTATTTTATTGGATTGACAGAATCTACAGCGCGATATTAATAAGTTAGTGGTGGTGTAATAAGTGGTAAATGAAATTTGACGGAGATAAATGTAAAGTGATGCATATACTGTAGGTTACCACGACAGTAAATTTAACTACACTATTGGAAATAGTGTGTTAAATGAAGCCTCTGAGGAAAAAGAATAAGTGTCATTGTACATTGTTACAAATTCTCAAAACAATGCTCAGTCAGGAGCAGTAAAACTAACAGACTATTGGGTTTTATTTCTCGTAATTTTGAACATAAACTAAAAATATTGTTCTCTCATAATATAAGTTCCTTGTTAGACCTCATTTAGAATATGCTGTACAATTTTGGTCGCCCTATATGAAGAAGGATATAGAAATGGTAGAAAGTGTTCAGTGCCGCGCAACAAAGCTTATTTCAACCTAACGTGGTAAACAATCTGAAGATTGTCTCAAAGAGCTGAATTTGTATACTCTTGATACTCGGCGTTTAAGCGAATTAATTCAGGTGTTAAAATTTCAAATCGTTTTCATAAAGTAAATTATGAGAATTTCTTTAACTTGCACGTTACGAACATGACGAGAAATAATGGTTTTAAAATTAGGGGTAAACGATTTGAGACAAACGTTGCGAAGGGGTTTTTCACGAATAAGACTGATGAGAGGTGAAATATTCTACCGCGAAGTGCGTCGCAAGCACTTTAGAGCTGGCAGAGTTATTTAGGAATGGGTTGGATAGTCAATTTAGTAGCATCAATTTGCATTAAAGAGCGGGTAAACTGGAGAGGTGATTTTTAGTTAGTATAGGTTACTCAGATAGAAGAAGTGATTTAAGATGTAAATATAGTAAGAGGCGCTGGTCGGGTCTGATATCAGAGCACTGGGAGTTTTCAAATGATTGACTTTTTTTACATTTTTTATTTTATTTGTATTTCTAATAGGAATTCTCGGTAGTGAAAACCTCCGAATAGCCAATTAAATTATTTTGGGAAGCCACTCCTTTCCAATCCCTTCTTTCTTTCTTTTGCTTCTTCCTTTCTTTTTTCTTTTCATTATTAAAAGTGTGCTGCTTTAGGAAGGGGTAGTTAAGACAAAGTAGAAGTAGTATTGGTCACTTTGTAATAAATGTACATATTAGGATGTAGGTCGGGTTTAGTTTCAGAATACTGGGAGTTCTAAAATGATACCCCATTACTGAAGAAGGGAAGCTTGATGGGATCTCTTGAGCCAAACTCTCCGAATAGATGTTTTCAATTTTAGGAACGCTACTCGGGTTTATATTGTTGGAATGTCGGTACTTTTTAGTTAAATGGCGGAATAACTGGAGCTATTAAATAATTATATTATTAAGTGGTGGTCTCTCTCTCTTTCTCTCTCAACTCTTTGAATGTCGCAAGTATTCAATTTGGATTTTCCACCGTGAAAGGTATGTTTATGTAGCGAGTGATATATTAAAATGTTCATAATTGGCGGTGTTGTATCACCACGAGAGCAGAGAATATCTCTTTTCGGAGAGGAATGACAGTGGAGGGTCCATGTATCTATCCCTGTGTACTTGTCTCTTGTGGAGAATGAAAGTATTTCGTAGGTAATCACCCGTTGTTGCCACCACGGCGAATTCAAGTCTCTTTCACTTAGAGGTGTTTATGAGGAAAGTGATAAAAAAGAAGCTAGAGAAAGTTTTATAGTTTTATATAGAAATAGTGATGTTCCCAATTGCAATAAATGTAGTAGGAGGTGCTGGCTAGGTGGGATGATGTGAAACTTGAGGAGACCTCTTAGGTGTCAAAACCTCTGCACAGTCATACTCATTTCCAAGGAAGCTACTTAATTACAGTGGAACTTTAGTTTTAATTACTGTGCATCAAATTTCGCAAATGAAAATTATGTATATTACGCATTAATTATTAATCCCTATTATACAAGGGAATTCTTAAATTGTAGGTCTCGCAAGTAGGAGGTACCCTCTTGATCACTGTTCCTTTATGCTTGTTTAAAAATTTCTTCCTACACTTAATCCTTCTTCCACTTTAAAGAGATTAGTTTGATTGTTTTGTGCTCCACATAACATGATCAACTATCGAGCAGCTTCTTTTTTATCACTTTCCTCATAAACACCTCTAAGTGAAAGAGACTTGAATTCGCCATGGTGGCAACAACGGGTGATCACCTACGAAATACTTTCATTCTCCACAAGAGACAAGTACACAGGGATAGATACATTGGACCCTCCACTGTCATTCCTCTCCGAAAAGAGATATTCTCTGCTCTCGTGGTGATACAACACCGCCAATTATGAACATTTTAATATATCACTCGCTACATAAACATACCTTTCACGGTGGAAAATCCAAATTGAATACTTGCGACATTCAAAGAGTTGAGAGAGAAAGAGAGAGAGACCACCACTTAATAATATAATTATTTAATAGCTCCAGTTGTTTCAAAAACTTTGATTTTCATCTTCTGTAACTTATACAAACGAAAAGCAAGAGTTATGAATTGAAATTAATATTAAGAATTATAATTAAAAAATTAAAATAAGTAATTACAAATACTCTTAGGAGGAGATTGTAGACACAAATCGACAAGGGAGGTACTCCGAGGGCGGGGGATGTTAGGCAGGAGACAGGCAGCGTCGAAACTCTCGTTTCTCCTGTCACTGTTCTCCTTAGCTGAACTTTTTTCTCTCATCTTCCCTGTGAGCAGTCGAGCATACTCTCAGACACACACTTCTCCCTCTATTCTTTACTACATATGCGCACATTTTATACATTTTTCTTTCCTTTGGCACCTCCTTTTTACATAAGAAAAATAGTGTTACCAAAATGACCAAGCTGTGGACCTCGATATACCATAAATGAGAAGTAATGAACACAAAAATCGAAACAAAAAAGTTGTTTGTTATACTGCGTCGACTTTAGTGGAAGAAGAGTAAACTTAATAAGCATTCTTCCTCAACTAAATTGTAGGCAGCATTACCAACCAACGTTTTCGTTTGGACGTTGTGTGTTTATTGCTTTTCATTTATCGTATAATATCCAGACTGTCAGGTTTCTCATTGTGGTAACTTTGTATTTATGAATACTTTCATAACTCTCGCTTTTCTTTTGTGTTACCTATAGAAGATGGAAAATAAGATTTCAGAAACGTCTGTCCCAATTAAATAAGTGTATATTTAAGTGGTGGTTCTCCTATTCACCTAGCGACTGTAATTTCCAAGGAATAAGCCCATTTGTGAGAAATATATTAAATATTTGAAAGTCCTTCTAATAAAGTGTTTTGAGAAAAGGATCACTTTATTTCTGGGTGTTGTTTACCATGACAGAAACCATTATATTAAATATTTATTGTTGAAAGTAACACTCATACCTTTATCCCTCCGGCTCTGGACACTTTACGAAGTGTAAGTCTGACTTCCCAAATGAAGTGAGGAACTTCTAAATCTACGAACAACCATGGGTTGGATTCTTGTTTGGAGTGAAAAAGACTGGTAAAATCTCCATCTACTGCTTGTAGATAATTATGATTTTCATTACTGTAAATGAAATACTGTAGATTGAATTTGAAAAAAAAAAAAATTCCCCATTACACCTTTTTGCATAGACTAAATAATTAATAAAATAACAGTTAACCTTATGTGCCCTTTTTTCATACGGGGCTCCAATAAACATTAGCCTCCCCCCCCCGCCCATGGCCTAAACCATTAGAGGTACAATAAAACTAAACATACCTTACAAAAGAGAATTTAATCCTGCATTTAATGAGAAACAACTAAAACTTGGTGTTCCCGCCATTGGCTTCCAAGACAGCCTGAATTCGCTTTGGGTAGCTTGCCAAAAGTGACGTGAATAGATCTTGATCGTTACGCAAATTTGCTAAAACAGTTTCAATGTGTTGCGTCATTGTATCCTTTGAAAATCGATTTGCTGCAGGTTCTTGAAACAAGAGACATTCAACTTTGTTCTTTATAACTGATCCAATGTGTTCACAGACGTTCAGGTCAGGAGAATTTCCTGGCCATTCTTCATTTCCAAAGAAATCGATCTCATGGTTCCGCAACAACTGTTGAGTGGCTAATGCCTTAAAGCAGGGGCCCTTATCGTGCAGAAGTGTGACCTGATCGACATCCATAACATTGTTTGGGTTTCTTAGAAAAGGAACGACATGCTGGGATAGAATAATATTACGAAAATACTGTCCATCCCAACTCTGACCATTTGGCTTCAGCACCCACATGAACTTCTTTGCAGTGAACAAAACAAACACACCAACACAGTCTGGACTTTTTAATAATTCGCGATAATGTTCATTGTCATCGATTTCATCTGGTGTTGTGGCCCACACTCGATCATTTTGGTAGTTAGGCCGACGTGTTACGTAAATAAAAAATTCATCGGAGACAGCTAAATGCATGAAATCATCCACATCCCAATCTTCAAGATAATGGGCAAACCACATTCTGTCAACGATGTTAAGTTGAGTTTTTCTTGGCTTTGGAAGTTCATGCCAAGGCTTTAAACCTTGCCTATGACGGTACAGTCGAATGATCTCACCACTAACGATCTTTCCTCTCAACACTTCGATCTCTCTAGAAAGTTTAGCACAGCTGTTTTTCCGCTCACGCGTACCGCTTTCAATGATGTCCTTTGTTTCTTGAGAGAGTGGCAAATTTTGGCGCCCAGATTTGGTTGTATCCATTTCACATTCATCCAAAGTTTTATTCCAATTTCTTTTGACGAAGTCCTCACTTCTTCGCAACTTTTTGGCAACCCATGAACGTGTTATAAAGGTGGCTCCAGCATCACGAGCTTCCCGAAATGTTATTGCTCGGATGCGATCTATCACACGTTGCCTCTCCGAATCACCAATTAATTGAGAAGCCATTATATTATCACTTTATCAGCTAGAGTAATTTTAATACCTGCAATAAATAAAGAATTTTATATATTTTTATAATCACTAAAAACTATTTCGATATAAGTAAACATGTAAGCTGCAAATGGGGGGGCTAAGGTTTTTTGGAACCCCTTACATTTCTGCACTTACAGTAGTCACTTAGTGTTTCTGTTTAATCATTAGAAGTTCATTCTGTTTAATCGTTAATTTTAATCGTTGTAAGTTAATTTTATGTATAGAAATATAAAGAGAATGAGACCTTTTCCTGCCTTCAACGTCATTCAATTCTTCATGACATTGTAATAAGATTTTCCAGCGGATCTAAAGGTTCATTCTACCATAAACTTTCGCAAATTTAGCTTCCTTTTTTTCTCTAATATTTTTATTACTTGTATAAAAACCTCACGAAACTCAAAGTTTTTAAAAAGAAATTACATTTAAATATTTTGAATTTATTGAGACATACTAAAGCGAAGACGCATTCGATGGTTTCCTGAGGAAGACGTTAAAGTTGATTCGTCGGAGATGTTGAATGAGTGGTTTCCGCTCATATTCTTTAATGTCCAAATCTCTGACATGGCAAGTATCATCTAAGGAAGAAAACAAAATCCGTGAATGCAGTTTTGTGGTTGTATGTCTTGAATATTCAAACAATCTTTTTGTAATTATTCACGAAAATAGGCTAGTATTAATTACATTAATTTACTCGGTAATATTATTATTACTGTTTATCAGTATTCATTTAAATCGTAAGATGTGTTATCCAAAATGTAAACGGGAAAAGTTTCATATAAAACTTTGGCACTTAATTTACAGTACCAAAACATTTCGTATTCTAGCAAAATTACTAAACTTAATGAACATTAATTACTTAATTTATGACTTTTGTAATAATCTAATAATATTCAAATAGTGAATACCTATATTGTTTTAGCAATTTTGCTCTTTTATAATTCCATGTTAAGCATCACTGAGGTTAATTCAGCGATTTCATGAAGAGAATAACAACACTGCAACCTAAAATAAGTGTCAAACAATAATATTTAACAACATCTCTAAAGCAGTGTTGCATGAGTGATTTCACTTTTGACTTTTCAACCGAATGAATGTCCCTTCATTGTCGACTCTTTCACTTTGAGAAAAAGAGTGTTCAAGACAACTACAAAAGAATGTATAATAGGGTGGATCGATTTTACATTTTTTTCGATTTCCATATTCTAATAGAGACAAAAACTTGCGCATGCATGAGAAAATAGCCTCTGCAAAATCTTAGCTTAATAGGTAATCATCTTCTGCCCCCGGCAGAGCGATGAAAATCATATTTTAGTAGTCAAAAGCGTAATTTTAAACCCTAACCTAGAGTCATAAAATTTTGCGTGTGTGTTATTTCATGCCTAAGCAACGATATAAATGCTATGGGAAATATATAAATGCATTATTTAAGACAAAGAGCCGATCTGAAAATATGTATATTATACATATTTTCAGATCGGCTCTTTGTCTTAAATAATGCATTTATATATTTCCCATAGCATTTATATCGTTGCTTAGGCATGAAATGACACACACGCAAAATTTTATGACTCTAGGCTAGGGTTTAAAAATACGTTTTTGACTACTAAAATATGATTTTCATCGCTCTGCCGGGGGCAGAAGATGATTACCTATTAAGCTAAGATTTTGCAGAGGCTATTTTCTCATGCATGCGCAAGTTTTTGTCTCTATTAGAATATGGAAATCGAAAACAATGTAAAATCGATCCACCCTAATGTATAACCGACCAACCAATAGATTTTGACTGTAAATAGGAAAATCATTGCAACGAATGTAAACACATAAATAAATTATTACTTATGCAACAATCATTAACTCAATTAGGACCTAATTTAAAGTTTAAACAAGGGAAGTGTAACTTTTTTATTAAACGTTTAAAATTTAAGACTATTGGATACCAAATAAATTTCTGCAGCAGAATACTATAACTTCTCGTACTTTATATCTTGAAATATGATTTATTTCAGTCATCCCTACAAACCTGTTTCAGTTTCAAGCCTTTCAGGAACAGAAGTATAACCTAAGTGTTGAATTCTTTGTTCCAGTTCATTAGTTCTTGATTTCTCCTTTTCAGAGGAATTCTGCAGAGCTTCAACTTCTGAACGAAGCTCAGAAATCAAAGCAATCGTATTTCCTGCAAGAAATTTGCACTCAATAATTCGTCTTGTTACGAAAATGAAAATGCCACGTCACTTATAACTTCAAACAAAGACTTAGTGCCACTCATATATATATATATATATATATATATATATATATATATATATATATATATATACGGCAAAATGCCAACAAACTATTCTTAAATTGAGAAAAACAGCTTGTATAGTCATCATACACACACACACACACGCACAAAAGTTGGCCCCCTTCTAAACCTAAACATAAATTCAGTCCCTGTTCAACGAGTGCAATCGGTCAAACTTCTGGGAATTACCCTCGACGCAAACCTTTCATTCAAACAGCACGCTGAAAAAATGCAACAATTTAGCCAAGGTCTCATTTATAATTACAAAAGTAGACAGGTGTAGTACTCCCAAAACGAGTTCTGAAATCCATATGCTTACGGAAGTGCACGACAGTATTTTATGTAGCCACTGGTGATAACTAAAAAGATTAATTAGGCAAATCTTTAAATCGAACAAACATAATGAAATTACAGACAAAATGTTCCACGAGTTAAAAATTTTCAAACGAGCAGAAATCTACAAACTAAACATACCACATATACTCGTATGTATCAACTCGTCATAAATACTGTACCACAAATCATCCAAAATAAAACATTATCTTTCCAAACCCAACACCACTTTAACACAAGACAATCAAACAAGTACGAGTACATCAGAAAAACAAATTGCATTTTAGATTGCGCGACTAGATCCTCATGCTCAACAGGACCTAGAACAACCTCGATCAGGAGATAGAAGAATCTAGAACACTGAAAGGTTTCCAAAGGTAATTGAAAGACAAATTCATCGGATCATAATACTGTATCCCCTCTCTTCTTTCCATACACTCCTGCAGTCCAGTTATATAATAATAAATAATTTTATCTTCTTGTACAGAACGAAACCAATTACATTGATAACACTGGTCAAAAAATTTTGCTTTTTTTGTGTGTTTCTTTGAAGAGGTTCTGTGTTCTTGATCGAATTTTCAAAGTTAATTCGGAATATGACCTTGGAATTTTTGTCACGTTTAGTTGTTGAGAAAACTGCGAATTAAATTTAACCCAGACGCATACAAAACTGTGTATGTTGTATTGAATGTATGAGACGTGCTCTAATATTATATTAACTATACCTAAAATCTTTTTGTCGACGACTTGCCTTTATAGGCGACATCTGGGGCTCCCCTGATTAATTTCGAGCAGAAGTCAGCCAGCATTGTTGGGTCCGATCTGCCTTGTTATCGGTTTTCCATTGTGGAAATGTCCTCTTCTCCCATGTTCGTCACTAACGTCACCAAGGTTGGTCGGAAAAAAGTCCAAATGGAAGTGCAGGAAATGTACCTTCAAGGGCATATTGCACTCCATTAACCTAAACGCTTCAAACATCTCCTCAACCAACTGCACGTAGTTCGGTGCCTTGTTCTTACCTGAAAAGTTCTTGACGACTGCTTTAAAGTCTTCCCATGCAACTCTCTTGGTTACATCCAGGACTTCATGAAAACGACTGTTATTTATAACTTTTCTAATCTGTGGACCAACAAAAACACCTTCTTTCATCTTCGCCTCAATTATTCGCGGAAATTTCACCTTCCTTCACCTTCCTTGTTCATCGTTTTCACGAAGTTTTTCATTTATCTGAGTTTAATGTGAAGAGGTAGCAGGCATAGGCGTGCGGGCTTCATTTTTTCCGTGGTGGTGGCTCGCAATTTCACTCGAGGTGAATTGAATGCAAACCTTAGAATAAATTAGAGTACCTCAAAAATGAAATTACATACCAAAAAATTTAAGAAATACATGAAGCAACAAATTTGTATTTATAAGTTTAAACGTGACACGTTTATGCGACATGGCAGCCAAGCAAAACAATTGTTGGAAATTTATTATGTTTGGTTTAATTAGTATAGTACATACATCTGAGTCTAATTTTAATAAACTTTGCCCGAATTTTTGAGGCATTTGCCCGAAAACATTCGGAAACTTGCGAATCTGGAGGAGGACTGCAGTTTCCCCAGACTCCCCGCCCCGGACGTCTATGGTGGCAGGTATATCTTCTTGGGATCAACCAGCTCTTTTACCCAGGAACTAAAGCTTGACGAAGTAGCCACTCCTTAATGGCATAATGAGAATATCTAGCCCGACTATCCAACTCACAAAGAAAGCAGCAATACTTTGTATATCCCAGATACGGCGAAATCCATGGTTTTGTTTCAGTGTTGAGATATTTCACGCAGGAAAATGAAAGCAGGAGTAGCGACGCTTCGCTCCAATCACTGAAGCATTCTCAAATTTTATTAACAGAAAAAAAACAGAGACAATCTTTTATATACTCTTAAAAGGCTTAAAAAGTGGGAAGGGAGAGGGAGAACCGGAAATTAGGGTGGTCACAAATGGTTAATAAAGGTAGCCCAGTTGTGAGTATAAAATATATCAGATAATAAAGAGAATTAACATCAGATAAAACTACAAAGTCATTAAACGATATAACAGAGAACTAAATAAATGAATGTGGTGAGAAGAGAGTTATGTACGGGGCTCCAACAAACCTTAGCCCCCCCCCCCCCCCATGGCCTAAACCATTAGAGGTAGAGTAAAACTAAATATACCTTACAAAAGAGAATTTAATCCTGCATTTAATGAGAAACAATAAACTTGGTGTTCCCGCCATTGGCTTCCAAGACAGCCTGAATTCGCTTTGGGTAGCTTGCCAAAAGTGACGTGAATAGATCTTGATCGTTACGCAAATTTGCTAAAACAGTTTCAATGGTTGCGTCATTGTATCCTTCGAAAATCGATTTGCTGCAGGTTCTTGAAACAAGAGACATTCAACTTTGTCCTTTATAACTGATCCAATGTGTTCACAGACGTTCAGGTCAGGAGAATTTCCTGGCATTCTTCATTTCCAAAGAAATCGATCTCATGGTTCCGCAACAACTGTTGAGTGGCTAATGCCTTAAAGCAGGGGGCCTTATCGTGCAGAAGTGACCTGATCGACATCCATAACATTGTTTGGGTTTCTTAGAAAAGGAATGACATACTGGGATAGAATAATATCACGAAAATACTGTCCATCCCAACTTGACCATTTGGCTTCAGCACCCACATGAGCTTCTTTGCAGTGAACAAAACAAACACACTAACACAGTCTGGACTTTTTAATAATTCGCGATAATGTTCATTGTCATCGATTTCATCTGGTGTTGTGGCCCACACTCGATCATTTATTTTGGTAGTTAAGCCGATGTGTTACGTAAATAAAAAATTCATCGGAGACAGCTAAATGCATGAAATCATCCACATCCCAATCTTCAAGATAATGGGCAAACCACATTCTGTCATCGATGTTAAGTTGAGTTTTTCTTGGCTTTGGAAGTTCATGCCAAGGCTTTAAACCTTGCCTATGACGGTACAGTCGAATGATCTCACCATTAACGATCTTTCCTCTCAACACTTCGATCTCTCTAAAAAATTTAGCACAGCTGTTTTTCCGCTTACGCCACCGCTTTCAATGATGTCTTTGTTTCCTGAGAGAGTGGCAAATTTGGGCGCCCAGATTTGGTTGTATCCATTTCACATTCATCCAAAGTTTTATTCCAATTTCTTTTGACGAAGTCCTCACTTCTTCGCAACTTTTTGGCAATGAACGTGTTATAAAGGTGGCTCCAGCATCATGAGCTTCCCGATATGTTATTGCTCGGGTGCGATCTATCACACGTTGCCTCTCCGAATCACCAATTAATTGAGAAGCCATTATATTATCACTTTATCAGCTAGAGTAATTTTAATACCTGTAATAAATAAAGAATTTTATATATTTTTATAATCACTAAAAACTATTTCGGTAAGTAAACATGTAAGCTGCAAATGGGGGGCTAAGGTTTTTTGGGACCCCTTGTGTGCGATTTGTTGTCTGGATTTATCCATCGTGTTTTTGTTTATTGAAGGGAAATTAAATTGTTATATATGATATTTTCCTGTTTCCCGTGTTTAGGTTTTAAATTTTTTGTGTGTTGTATAAGGGCTAATTCATAAAGGAACCTCGCTGGGTAATGGTAATGTGGTGCGTTAAGGATGACGTGACCCTCCGTGAAGTTAATTTGATGTCCTGTGTTTCTGTTGTGGTTGTAGATGGCGTTTGAAGTATTGCCGGTAAGGATCGCTTGTTTGTGTTTCCAGTTTCTCCGATGTAGTAGTTTCCACAGTCGTAGCAGGGGATGGCGTAGACCAGTCCTTTCTTCTGTTGGGGCGTGTTGTGTACTGTTTTGTTTTTATGGTGGAGTTGGTCCTAAAAACTGCGGTGAGTTGTTTAGGGAGAGTGTCGTTGATGTTGTATATCCCAGCTACATGCCAAGAAGAAGCACTACGACTTTTAAATCGCCACAGATGTACCACTTGTACTTAGTGTACTCTAGGTAATTCAAAACAAGCTCCATATTTTCATATGACTCTTTCATATGAACAGCATGTCCGACGGGAATTGATGGATAAACGTTTCCATTATGTAACAGCACAGCCTTCAGACTTAACTTGGAGGAGTCAATGAACAGTCGCCATTCTTTTTGGTTTGTGTTCATGACCAAGAGCCATCATCAATCCGTTTACATCGTTACAATAATACAGATTTACAATCAAAGAAAAAAGTTTGGTAAAATCGTTTTGACGGTTGCGGAACACAGAAATGTTAGTGTTTTTTACCAACAGATTCCACCCTTGCAACCTAGAGCCTAGTAGCTCTGATTGACTCTTAGATAAGATTAAGTCCCTGACGAGATCAATTAAATCACCTTGTATAATTAAGGGAGGCTCTCTTGGGTCAGGTAGTTGAAAATCTGGGTCCATGTCTTGTTCCAATTCCATAGGCTCATCTACGAAAGTTTCATCTTCTCAGGTCCACGTCTCTGGCCGCTTTGGTATTGGAAGACTTTCACCGTGTAACCCGTCTTATTGCCAATGGAAGATTTGGATATTCAATCGATTTTTTGCTTTTAGAGGAAAATCCAGAACTATCCGTTAAATAAAAATAACAAGCTGTGATCTCTCTGCTCTCTCGAAACCATGGGGACAGCATATGGCATGGATCGGCGAGTACTTTTTGGCCATGCCCTGAGATTTACTACGCAAAATGTACAACAAATATGAGGAGCCCAGCTTTTGTCTTGGTCCACTATTTCACATCCAAAATAGAGTTCGAATGCTGTTTAATGAGAGGAGTGATATTCTTATGCTGAGAGTTGAGAGTGAACTCACCTCATACGCGGGCTACATCGTAGCCAATGTCGTAACATCGATTCCTGTTGATCAGCGAAGTTAAGCGACATTGGGTCTGGGTAGTAGTTGAGTGGGAGACCGTCCTCCGTGTCGAGATTATGTAGCGACCCGTGGTTCGGATCCCTCGTAAAGCTGTAGGTCCCCTCCGTCATATGACCTTAGATGTTGCGAAGGAGGTTAAACAACTGCAATCATAATTACTATCAACGCAATCGTTACAGAAAGTATCAGGGTTGTCAGCATATTTGCGAGACATAATGGCTTTTTAGACCTTTTGACACAAAAGCATTGAATGGCAACCAACAAACGACAAATGACAGTATTTTCACAGAAAACGCAGTGCAGCGGTCACTATTGCATTATCCTCCTGTCACGGTTGCCAGATTGTGCGATTTTAGCGTCCAGTGAATTTTAACTTTTAAGCGCCTCAAAAACTGGAAAATAATAAGTCTAATGATATTTCCTTTTGCAAAATAGAATATTACGATGAAGCTGCTATTTAAAAAAAAGTTACAAATAGTCAAGCTAATAATAAAGAAATACAGGAATAGAAAATTTCTCGAAAACCGTGCGTGATATAGAAATTTCCAAGATCTTTCCTTGTTAATTAATTTATATTTCTATACACAGACAACCAAGATTATGTTGAGTCTATTTTCATATTTTTCTTATATATTCTTATGAATTTGTCATGTTGAAGGCGATTTTCATTTGAATCACAGGATTTTCTTTATGTTAAAAGTGTGAAAATTCCAAATTGAACATAATTCAGATAGTAAAACATTTTGACAATAAAATCATTTGCTGAAAACTATAATGAAAAAAATACTATTTCTGTTATATTTGTCCACGTAGATTATCGATGATGATTAAAAAAATGTGTGTGTGTGTGTGTGTGTGTATGTGTGTGTGTGTGTGTGTAATAAAGACTCGTACTCCTAAAGGAACATAAGGAAAGGTGGTTGCAAGAAGTTAAATTGAACAAGCAGCTCACACCACGTCAAATTTATTCATTAAACGACGCTCATGAGACCCGGGTTTAGTTTCCTCGTTAAAATTTAAAATAATTTCATCCTGGAATCTGCATTTCTAATCACGTTAGTCTTTCCGAGTGTACGCTTAATTAAGCTATTAAATCGTGATAACTTCGAATAGGTTTGTAATTTATGTTTTTATCTAATTATTGACCTATAGTCATGCTTCATTCCTTTTAAATAATATGTTTTTATTTATTTATTTATTTATTTACCTACAATACCACTTCTCGAAGTAAATTTTGACCGAGTGACCAAATTATCGAATCTTATTCGAGCCATTACAGAAATTACTATTAAAGGTTTGCTGAGAGAAAAAACTTCAAGAAAATATTCCCTTATAACATTTCGAGAAAAATGCCATTCTAATTAATTTTTGTTCTGTAATTTTAAAGTGTAATACGCCTGAATTATTTAAATACAAAAAAGAAAAAAATTAAATTAAAACTGAAGCTCAATTGAAATTCAAGGTTAAAACCAAAAATTTATTGAAAATTTAATGAGAAAAATAAAATTTTGAAATTCATTACTTTTGAGGTCATTCTTTCCATCTTTTCGTTTACGCTTCCAACGGAGGAACACTTATGTGTATATATATATATATATATATATATATATATATATATATATATATATATATATATATACAGGGTGTCCCGTAAGTCTGGACCCATAGGGAAAATAATAAAATTACAAAATAGTCCAAAAATTTATTACATAATCTGTTCAAAGTGTCCGCCGTTGTGTCGCACACATAGTTGAAGACGCAATCTCCACTGCGACAGCACTTTCTGAATCACAGTCGCAGAAATTTCTTGACACGCCTCCACAATGCGTGCTTTAAGGTGGAAAAGTTCTGAAGTTTGACCTCGTACACTTTGGCTTTCAAGTGGCCCCACAAATAAAAATCATAATAAAAAATAATAAAAAAATAATAATAATAAAATAATAATAATAACATAATAAAAAAAATATTATAAATCCCTATGGGTCCAGACTTACGGGACACCCTGTATATATATATATATATATATATATATATATATATATATATATGTGTGTATACATATATATATATATATATATACTGTATATAATAGTAATAACTGCGTGTATGATTGTATGATTGTGTATGTGTGTGTGTGTGTGTGTGTAGAGTATTTCATCAGTGCAAGGATGGTAATTGGGAAAACCTAAAAGTACCAAAATAAAATATATAAATTTTGCTGTGAATTGAGAATATAAATGTAAAATTTTTCAAATCATATTTTAAAATTAAAAATAAATGTAAAATAAGTTTCCTAATAAATAATTAAAAATAAATAAATAAAAGACAATAAAAACGCTTCGTAAACAATATATTTAGATCTGAAAAACAATTAAGACATAAATACCGTATCTGCATCAAGCATATAAATTAATTATTGTATTAAAAATAAAAAATAATAATAATATTAATATCATTCAAATGAACTTTGATGTTATGTACGTACAGTGGAAGATGGTTAAAATGAATAATGTTTCAAGCAATTGTATTATTGTGGGTATAATATTTAGTTCATCTCTCTTTGGCATTATTGACTGTTTTGATCAGGTTGGGTATGAATAAAGGTTTTGGTAGGAATCCAGGGTCCTTTCTGAAAGAAGACCTTCGTGGGATCCTGTCTTGTTTTCAGAGGCTTTCGTTTATAGAAATTTCCATGGGTTCTCAATCGATCTGAAGTTAGAAGAGTTACCAGGCCATTCCAAGGTTGAAGTGTAGTTTTTCATAAACCGTTCTTTCACAATTCTAGCTGTGTGGCAACCTGTTCTCTCCTTCTGCATTCATTCAGGAATATCTGACTTCCTGCATTGTTCTCAGAGCATGTTGTTCGAGGATGTTTAGGTAGCCACGGAAATTCACGGTCTTATCGGTCGAATATTTATTTTACTGAGGGGAGTAGGGAGGTCCTTTTTTATCTGGACACTAGTGATAAAAAGGTTGACATTTATTGACATTTAGTCGTTGAGTAGTTTATTCATGGCCTTTACGATCTTTCTGTCCGATACTCTGGTACTCTGTTACTCTGCATGTCCAAAATTCCTTATTTTTAACATACTGTACACAGTGCTGACTGAAATATTTAAAGTCAGGAGGATACATGCCTATAACCGTAGTTTTATTTTATAAATATTCTTACTGGTCTCGGTTTTTTGGGTAAATTTCTACAGATTGTATATATGTGTGTGTGTGTGTGTGTTGTGTGTGTGTGGTGTGGTGTGTGTGTGTGTGTGTATCATGGGGATTACAGAACTTGGAACTTTTCTAACATTTAAAAATTCGGGGATAGCCATACTGTGTGAAAAATTTTTATTATTTCAAGGCCCAAAACAATATATTATTAGTTTAGAGTTTACTGAACCTAAAACTGAAACAATGTAAACAATGTAATAATGTACAAGCAGGCAGGCAAAATTAAGTCTACGACTAAAATACGGTTAAAATACATAAAGAAACCTTACTTCAGTTTCAATTTAAATGTATACTTATAATGCAGATCTATCAATCCATTTAATATATTATATATATATATATATATATATATATATATATATATATATATATATATATATATATATAGTTACACTCTCCTTCCCTTTGGGTTTATTCCCGTGTAACAGAAGAATACTCCGGCGAAGTAGACCTGAAGAAGTCGTCGCGATATCTTACCTCCTCAGGCACTCGTATCGAGTGCGCCGAATAATTTAAGGGTCCGTTGGGGACAAGGAAATGCTTGGCAAAGTTTTTCGTTTAATGTGCTTGAATCAGGATGCCTTAATTTTAATAAAATTAAGTAGAAGTCAAGTTGTTTCTTGTTCGACTTTAAATCAGAGTTATTTATTAAACTCAGCTAGATATGTGTCCCAAGACTTCGTAAAAACAAACTTGCCCTCGCACACGGGGTTTTAATGTTAATTTGCTTAAATGAGTGTAATCTGTTTGCTTCTCCTCTTGAAGGGAGATAATAATGGATTGAGATCCCGGCCTCAATCCGGAGATTCCGCGTTCACCCGCCGAGTGCAGAAATGTGAGTTAAGGGTGCTGAGTCCCTTCTTTTATATTCGAAAAAACGGAATTCCTCAAAGTCATTCGCGTGAGGTGGTGACGTTATTGCCGCGTGACTTCCGTTTGGTAGAAGGATCACCAGCACGAAGTGCCTTTGCCTTAACGTGTGACTTCCGTCGAAAGAAATACTGAATGAATAATATAATTCTAAATAATCTAAACCCTTTGTTTCGCAGTTCCGTTTTAGAACGTATTTAGGTACAAAGTACGTCAATTATAAAAATTAATAATCCCTTTGTTTGCATGGGTTGCAGTCGTGAAGCGAATTTCAAGTTTTTTATAGCTTCGGGCTTTTTATGTTTTAACGAAATAAAGTAAATTGGCAATGAAGAAAGCTAATAACATATACCGATATATATATATATAATATATATATATATATATATATATATATATCTATATATATTCGAAGCCAGTGCCAGTGACGCTTGTCAATTTTGTGCTCCTTACTATCAAATTAACAGGGTTTAAAGTCAGTGAACGTTATATCTCTCCAATAAAATTTGTTAAATGTGCCAAGATTACCAGTTACAATCTCATTAGATGGTTCACAATACTTAATAATAATACATATAATATATCCTCAAAATTTTCTAGCGACATCCGGCACTACCTTCTTGGACCTATGAGGTACTAAACAGTGACCTTGAAATAGTGGGCATACGAACGAACGAGCAAGCGAGCCCTTTAAAATTACGAACGAATGAACGAACGAAACGAATGAACGAGTGAATTTTAAATAAACTGTTCAAAATATTTTCAAAAGGCGATGTAAAGGCTCTGAAATCTTAATGAAAGACCAAGCAAATAGATAAATAGTTTTTATTACTTTAGATATATTTACAAACTTACGCGCTTACGTGATTTAAAGGGACAAGAAGTGGACACTCCTCCTAGCATCCCCTTCCCGTTCCCTCTCCTCCGCCCCACTCCTACCATATACACTGCGAATCTTCCGTTTAATAGTAAAAGTTTTGACGGTGACCGCGGGAAATGTATGTTTCATTACGGTATAATCGTACAGTGACTCCACCAGTGATGTAAGTCTCGAGATCGGTCTCGGTCTCGAGACCGATCTCGAGACCCAATTTGTAGATCTCGATCTCGATCTCGGTCTCCGCTATTTAGATCTCGGTCTCGACAGACGCGGTCTCGGTTTTTCTCCCCGAGACCTTTCGAGACCTCTCGAGACCGTAATGAAAAATACATGTTATTGCATACTCATGATGGTGGCTTGTTGAACAGACACAATTCAGAATGTTTATGAAAATTTGTGAAAGTAAGGGACTCTAGGTATTCACTAATCAGTCACCTTGTTTTGAGTGGATGTTGAATTAATGTCATATATATATATATATATTATTTAGACCTTATGCTAATTGCTATGCCTCTGTTTATAATACCGATATGTCAATTTATTTTCATAGAAATGGTGTTGGAAAAATGCATACAGGAAACTCAAAGCACGGAGAATGAGCAGATACAGAGAGACAGCGTTCATTCTCACAGCAGCGATGACGAAATAAACAGAGTCAAACCAAAGTTCCGAGACTAATGCAAATATCAAAGCTAGCGGTCCAAGCAGAAGAACGTTAAAAAACTGGGAAGATTTGAACCGCAGGCAACAGTTGCGACGGTACCTCTTAGAGATCGATGAATCTCATATTTAGACAACTGCTCTCCAATAAAGTTTTGGCACCAGAAAAGGGATAATTCTCATCACTGGCCAAAATTGCCATGACTGTTTTAACAGTGCTTGCCTCTAGTGCTCCAATTGAGCGTGTATTTAGCCATGGAGGCATAATAATGAGGCCCCACAGAAGTCGAACTTCAGCAGAACTTCTGAGCATGCTGATGTTCCTTAAGTGTAATGAGCACCTATCTGCTTTTAAATAAATGCAAAAGTCAAACTGGGTAGTGGTACGTTCATTAAACCTTCTGTAACAGATATAAAAGAAGTAAATAAATAAAAAGTACGTGTATATATATTATATATATATATATAATATATTCATTTGTTAATTTATAGGCTAACACTTTTTGCATTCAACACACTACATCTGAGGAGTAGTTATTAGTTTATTAATATACTTAACATAGTCTAATTTCCTAGTAGTGTGAAACAAATTGAAAGGCATGAGCTTGGTCTCGATCTCGATCTCGGTCTCGAATTTTAAGGGTCTCGATCTCGGGGTAGATCTCGATCTCGAGCCTTTGATCTCGGTCTCGATCTTTTGTCTCACAGGATCAGGTCTCGGTCTCGGTCTCAGTCTCGGACTTGGTGGTCTCGACTACATCACTGGACTCCACGTGTATACTTTTTATGTCATAGTTAGTAACAGTTACACAATTAATGTGAAAAGATGCCTGAGCATCGAACCGTTGGTACCCTGAGCATGATTTAAAGGGACGAGAAGTGGGACCCCGTTCGGCGTTCCCCCATCACCACCCCCAACCAGCCCCCACCAGCTACGCTCCCCCGTAATCCGTTACAGATACAATGGGATCGTCTGCTGAAAATCTTGTAGAAAATCCTTTATGTTTTATATTTGACAAAGTAGATCATATTAGGTCAGACCTTCTCGTATCTGTCTGTTATGATTTTTATGATTCAAAAGAAATAGAACATGCGAGGGTACAGTTAAACACCCTGTTCAATGCTACCCTCCCAACTCGTAGAGGTAATTCTAGAAACGAGAATACCCTGAAAGACATTATAAATAAAGTGTCGACCCTCCGGCATAATGAGAGCAATATTTCCTTCTATGTTACTAATTTCCATAGAATACCGGTAATCTCTATGGGTGACGTAGACGTCTCGGTGCTCCTCAAACAGTATAAAGAGGTACAAAAGTCGATAGTTGAACTGAAACACCAACACGTGGTGTCAAATCAGAAAATGCGATTTCGCTAGAACAATTCCGGTCAGAGTTAGATGCGTTGAAAGAGACGCTCCTCCCAAAGCCCAGTTACTCGGAAGTAGTTCAGCAAGTCAGATCTCCAAGAAGCGAATCAGGCAGCGAAGGAAACGAAATCTCCGCCCCCAACTCCCCCACTGAAGGTGGGGTGGAAACGCAGCATGCAGGGGTAGCGGTCAACCCCACTCCCGTTCAGGAAAGGACCCCTGCTCCTGATTTCACAATGAGGAACAGGGACGGGTCGAAGCCAAGAGACGAGGCATCATTGCCCTCTTCCCTACCTCCCACTGCAGAGAAGAGGCGTTCGATTACACCTCGCTCGGTACGCAGTTCCCCCCCCCTCCCACCGAAGAAGGAGGGGTACGGGCGGCCGTCAGGTTATAAACACCGCTAACAGACCCTCACCAAGCCACAGAGTAGGGGAGGGGCCTCCTATCCCCCAAAGGTTGTGCCACCCATCCCCAAGGCAGGCGAACCCTGCCTCAGGGAGATCGAGGGAGGAGGACGGGTGAGTAACTGTTAACAGGCGCTCTTCCTGGAGGTTTCCTCAACCGGTCTCCGCGGCAAAGCCACCGATTGGGAATTTCACCCTCTTTTTGTCGCGAATTAAAGCTATAGAACGAGGCAAGCGATATTCGACACATGATGGAAGAAGTTATTGGTGAACAGAGTATATTGTTAGTTAATAAACTAAACACAAAATCTCTGTATTATAACTCATTTAACCCTTCGTGGGCTAGGTGGGACCGACTAACAAAGAAGACTATGTGGGGTCACCCAGACCCCAAACTTCAGTGGTGAATTTCTGCCATATGCTTAAGTTTATGTATACTAAAGTTTGTACATATGTTGCCCAGGACACGGCACGTGGAGCCAATTCACCATGTGTCTCTTTTTTTTTTTTTTTTACATTTATTTAAGAATTTTTTAACTTAAAGAATTCAGCACTCAGAAACACTTTTTATATTCACAATATAGATTATAGAATAGAAAGAAATAGAAACATAGAACATATGAAACAATGTTTACTGTACACAGTCATCACATACATAGTTGGAGTGACTTTCGCAAAGAGGCACATCACATTTTGTGCATGACTTTCTCGTCTTCTTATCCATCTTCCTCGGACACTTTCCACATCTCTTCCTACCTCCTGGATTAGGCCTTGGCTGGGGGTGCTGCTTCTACCTCATCCATAAATGCCTCCATACATGCTCTAACATGCTTTGGCAAACATCTACCAGCTGACTCAAAAACGTTTCTGGATTGCTGTTTGCAGAGCTGTTCTGCTAAGTCTGCCAGAAATTTCCTTCGCCTTTGATTCCCTCGATACACATCGGGGGTTTTCTCCATGAAACAGCAACTAGCATTGTAAGCTGCAACATCTACCATCCAGTAGAAGATAACTAATGCCGATCTGTTTGTTATGCGCTTATATGAGTAAGTTTTGATAAATTGGTCTAATCGATCAACAGCTCCTTTTGTGGCATTGTAATCTGGAATTACATCAGGTTTGAAAAGTTCTTCCTGCTGCTTTTTTTGGTCGAAATGCATGGTGCTTAATAACAGAACTGCCTTTCTTACCTTTGGGACATAGCTACATATCATAAGATGCTGGTCCCTACTAAAGTCAAACTTTGATGAATAGAGCTGACGATCATTTGAGGCTTGAAATGATTTAGGTATTTGGCGCTTATTTTTCCTCATAGTTCCTAAGAGTGTTAAATATTTATCAAGTAGTTCTATGGCAAGGTCAACATCAGTAAACAGGTTGTCAGTGGTAACATTTCTTCCTAACTTCACAATAGTTGAAGTAAGATCTCGAACAACTCTTTGGGCTTGGTGGCGTTCTGGACCTTCATGACCTTTTCCACTGTATATCTGCCATTTAGAAGATACCCATTCTTAACGTCGGCCATACTCCAAACCTTTATGCCATACTTATCTGGTTTAGATGGCATGTATACTTTGAATGAGCATTTCCCTCGAAATGCGAGTAGAGATTCATCCACAGTTACATATGTGTTGGCTTTATAGTTTACTTGACATGCTTCAATAAACTTCTTCCAAACTTCGAATATAGGCGCCAACTTGCCTTGTTCACCATTCCTTCGTTCTGCACGAGTAGTCATGTCATCAAATCTTATTGACCTTTATATTTCTTTGAAACGGTCACTGCTCATAGAAGCACGATAAATTGGTAAATTGGTGGACCGGTCTTAGTACCAAATAATTCATCAACTGGGGGGAAGCTATCTTTGTCCAGCTCAGATCTGAGATGAAGTCCTAGCCATGCCATCAGCTCAATAGAATCCAGCTGTTTCCATTTTTCACAATAGAGAGCACCACCTTTTTAATTTGTTGCATCGAGAACCAATTCAACAATTTCATCGGTGATAAAGAAGCTGAAAATAGCAGATGCAGCATGCGTAGGTACACTTTCATGAACACCACCTTCTTCACGAACAATGTTTTGCCTCATATTTCGTCTAAGCCGGGGAGGCTCAGTGTACCACACAAAGTTATCTTTCCCTAACACAATATTGTCATCATCATCATCATGATCGATTGCATTGTCACTATCAAAACCACTAAAGTCACTGTCAGAAGATTGTTCAACATATTCATATTCACTAGCATCAGATAAGTCTACTTCTGATTCACTATCATCTGACAAATTTGGTTGGTCTACATCTACATCTCCCTCTCCCTCCCTGCTAGGAGCATAAAACGTCGATATTGGAATTGACGTTGCCATTAGAATGAAAATCTAAGAATATTTATGAAAAAATCTGAAAAAAAATTGAAATAAATTAGTCACATTGCAGGCGAGGTGGGGTAAGGCAGAACCCATTCAAGTTTGCTACCCTGTCACTTCCAAATGGTGTGACATTTTTCTTATATTTTGCGAGTATATACCATGGCTACATACAATAAAAGTCATAGATGACCAGGCTCTAAATATAATATTTGAATGAATGGCAGATTTTTGAAATATGCTTGGGGTCCAGTGGACCCCATCAGCCCACGAAAGGTTAAAGTAATAACACTGGCCAACAAAATGAAACTTTTTTCTCATCACAAACATGATCACACCTTTCTTAATGCATTTTTCGCGCTGATTCCGAATCTGGTTTTATTTATTTTCTAGCACGTATAGTTATATAGATACACTGGTTTTGATATTTTTAAGTTTTTGATATTGCTATAAGAAAATTTATGGATGTATAGATCACACTTAGGAATGCTAAACAACAAATACATCATATACCTTATTCAATGTACTTATAAATAAAGAATATATACATTATTTTATTAAAAGCGCTGTGAGTGTGATTTCCTTTTGTAAATTTGGCCTGGATTGTCACGATACAGCATCCAACAATGGTCCGCCATCATGCTTTCATTCCAATATCCTTGGTAGCGCTTCTCCATCATCTGAATATCTTGATGGAAGCGCTCTCCTTGCTCGTCACTCACTGCACCAAGGTTTTCAGGAAAGAAATCTAAGTGGGAATGCAGGAAGTGAATTTTTAACGACATTCGACACTCCATTTCTTTGAAGGCATCAAGGAGGTTCTTGACTCCATCCTTATACGCAGGTGACTTGTTGCTTCCAAGAAAGTTTTCACATATCCATTTGAACGCCAGCCAAGCCTTCAATTCCAGCGGACTTAGGACTTTTTCAAATTCAGTGTCATTCAAAACCTCCCTTATTTGTGGCCCAACAAAAATTCCTTCCTTCAATTTTGCTGCAGTAAACTTTGGAAATTTCCTTGAAAGGTATTGGAACCCTTCAGAATTGACTTTACCCATTTCTTTAACAAAATTCTTCATTAAACCAAGTTTAATGTGAAGAGGTGGCAGATAGATCTTTTGGGGATCCACAAAAGGGACAGACTGGACATTGCTTATCCCTGGGACATATGTATACCTAAGTGGCCAGTCACCTTTGGTGTAATGTTCTATAGTGGCGCGACTGTCCCACAGGCAAAGGAAACAACAAAATTTTGTGAATCCTGACTGCATACCCATAAGCATTCCTATAACTTTTAGATCTCCACAAACATTCCATTGATGACTTTCGTATTTGATTGCCTTAAGTAGTATATCCATATTGTCATATGTCTCTTTTAGATGGACGGAATGGGTAATGGGGATGGATGGCATTATATTACCATTATGCAAAAAACTGCTTTCAGGCTTCTCTGCGACGAATCAATAAAGAGGCGCCACTCAGATGCCACATACGTCTGAGATATGGCTGTAAATAGTCCATTGATGTCATGGCAATAACAGAGAGGACCGTCTACTGAAAAGAATGCTGTTAATTCAAAATTCCGCTTTCGGTAGTAACTAATACGAACATTGTTCTCAAGTAAATTGTTCTCCTTTAGTCTTGAGGCGAGAAGCTCTGATTTCTCTTTAGACAGCGATAAGTCTCTAACAAGATCATTCAACTGTCCTTGGGTTAACTTTTTAGGCTCTAAATGTCTACCTTCAAAAGTGTACTCTGGTTCTGTAGATGGTCCGGAAACGCCAGTTGCACCTTCATCACTTTCCATGTCATCTATGATAGAATCTAGCCTATCACTTGGGGGAATTGGAATGGGCAATGTTTCATCATGTTTTACTGGTCAACGTGCTGAATCCAAGTTTGGATATACAATCTGGTGTTTGTTCTTGGCAGAAAACCCCCATTAAGTTCACACTACAAAAATAACAGTCTTCATGATGATCTCTCGGCTCCCCCATATCATGGGTATGGGAAATGGCATTGAAGCTTTCTTTTTGTTAAGCCAATCACGTAATCCATTTGAACAGCCAGAACAGATTTGATGTGGCGCCCATGGTTTATCTTGGTCACCTAGATGGCAGCCAAAGTATAGCTTGTATATTTTCTTAATGTCGGTTGTAATACTTCGTCGCTGTGTTTTAGTTGTCAACTGGCCGCATACGAAACAGAACTTGTCGGGGTCATTCTTACATTGTCGAGGCATGTTGACTGACCTGAGCAAACTATAAATTCAAAAAAAATGTACACCAACTTGACACAACAAGTTCTTGGACTGGACTGATCTTTTGACACACAAAGCACGGCGTTGTTGCCTGAATCACAATGCTGCTAGACGTAAAAGCTCACACCTGAAATACATAAGATGTATAATTAAGATAATTGAAATAAATAAGATGAATAAACTAAAAAAACAATAAAATAAACACAATCAAATGTTGAAATATTAGTATTTTGCCTATTTAAAATGGTTAAATCTGTGTAGTTATATATATGCCTTCATCTTGAAAACTATACGTGCTAGAAACCATCTGAATGCAGTTTGGAATCAGCGTGGAAAATGCTATCCAGCCACCACAAATTTTACTCTGATGAAAAATCTTTGTTGACCAGTGTAATTAAAGGTGTACATTTGCATTTCAACCCGTATAATATGAGTCAGTGGCCAGACGGTATTAGTGTTAAGGAGTTTATTCACTTTTCCAGGAGATGTGATAACAGGCAAAATAATAATAATAATAATAATATTAATAATAATAATAATAATAATAATATTAATAATAATAATAATAATAGGCGCCCTAACGGTAATGCCTGAAAGTTGTACTGTGTATAATAATAATCTTACTAATAATAAATTTCCTATCACTCATGGCGGATAACTTGTCGAAAATAGTCTCGTATAATGTAAGGTCAGTGAGGAATTCAACTGTAGATGTTCATAAAATCTGCGACAGTGCAGATTTGATACTCCTACAGGAGCACTGGCTACCTAAGCAAGAGCTAAAATTCCTCTCTACCATCGATGATGACTTTATGTACCATGCGTCATCAGCAGTAGACTTGTCAGATGAATTAATGTACGGTAGGCCTTTTGGTGGTGTTGCTTTCTTAATAAGGAAAAATTTGTCAAAACATATAACATTTTTAACAAGCGATAATGTAAGGTTGTTAGGCATTGAATTACAAGTGAAAAATGATTGCATATTAATTGTAAACTGCTATTTACCATACAACAACGGCAGTAATCTAAAGGAATACATCGAATTGCTGTACAAAATTAAGTCATTATCAGATAACCCCAAATATTCTCACTGTATAATAATGGGGTACTTTAACGCGCACATGAAGTCGGAATTCTTTGTAGAATTGGGTAACATGTGCGAGTCGGACAATTTAAGTATAAGTGATGTAGATGTATTAGGGGTAACCAGTGGTAATTTTACATACGTTAGTGATATGAGTGGTATCACCAGGTGGATTGATCATTGTCTCACTAGTAATAATCTAAAGGATCGAATTGTTAGAGTTCATATTCTGTATGATTTCCTTCTTTCTGATCATAGACCATCAGAAATATTAATTAACTTTACCAATTTATGCGCAACAGGACTTAACAAGAACTCGATAGGTAAGAATAATCGGGTCGATTGGTCTAATGTTAATATGCAACAGAGAATAGAATACAAAGACAGAACAAGTCACTTCTTTAATAATTTAAAAATTTTGCATCTTGCCTGTAGTAAGATAGGTATTATATTAAGATAATATCCCTGTTAAGAGAAGCAGGAAGCCCCCTGATTAAATCTTACAACTATCATACTAAGATTATTCCTGGATGGAATGATTTTATTGCCCCCCTGAAGAGGGAGGAAGAAGAGTCTATTCGAGCATGAAAAGCCTGTGAAGCTCGCATAAATAACGATAATAACAAATTTTCGAAATTTGTTAAGAATTAAACGGGTGTCAAAAATGTCCTCCCTCCGACAATCGATGGGGTGTCGGGGGAGGATGAAATTGCAAAGCTGTGGAAAAACCACTACTCTAACATTCTTAACAGTGTGAGTAGGGATAATCTTAAGATAGATTGCAGCGAAACGACTGTAGGAGGGGCAAGGGAAAATACTTTAATATCAGTTTCTGAAGTAAAGAGGTTAATTAAAGAGTTAAAGACTTGTTCTGCGTCAGGGGTAGATGACTTATCGAATGAGCACTTAAAATATGCCAATGACTTAGTATGTCTGCATATATCATGGCTCCTATCAGCCATGCTTGCTCATAGCTATATCCCTGCAGAGTTCATGAGGGTATATATCTTGCCACTGGTCAAAAATAAGTACGGAGACATTCTGGCCAGCAATAATTACAGGCCTATTGCTGTCGCTTCCTGCTTCTCGAAACTACTAGAACAACTCTTGTTACTACGATTAAATGATTTTCTATGGACATCTCCTAATCAGTTTGGTTTTAAAAGGTCTCACTCAACTGACCTGTGTATCTATGTACTTAAAGAAACAATATCTAAATACATTGACAGTAATTCAACTATTTATAGCTGCTTCCTAAATATAAGTAAGGCATATGATAGGGTGAACCACAATATTTTATTTGAAAAACTAGAAGACAGGAAGGTTCCCATGTACATATTAAACGTATTGAAATTTTCGTATTCCCACCAATCTTTCTCTGTTAAGTGGGACAACGTACTATCCTAATGTTTTGGCTCCTCTTGCCGGGTGAGACAAGACTCCTTGTTCTCCCCTATGCTGTTTAATGTGTATATTGACGGATTAATTGCTTCAATTAATGAGACAACAGTGGGATGTTGTATAGATAACACAAGGATAAATAACTTAGTTTATGCCGATGATATGGTGTTAATAAGTCCCTCTGTTAAAGGTCTGGATCGTCTACTAAAAGTCTGCGAAGTGTATTCGCAGAAACATGATATTCTTTTTAATGTTACAAAAACTAAGGTTATGCAATTTCATCCTAAAAGCTGTAATCAGCCAGCTGATATAAAGTTTAAAATGAATGGTGAAGTAATTGAGGAAGTACAAGAGTTTAAGTATTTGGGTCAAACTATTACCAGCTCCTTGAGTGATGAATCGGATATAAGAAAACAATCTCGAAGCCTGTGTGCTAAGGTGAATATGACCAGAAGGAACTTTCGATTCTGAACAAGTGAAGCTAAAGACACGCCCTTTCGTACTTTCTGCAGTAATATATACGGACAGCAACTCTTGGTGAATTATAAAAAAGGTTCTAGCAGAACCCTAAATTTGCTGTACAACAGGTCTTTTAGACTCATATATAAATTACTCCCGAGGTGCTCAGCTTCGCAAATGTTTGCTACCCGCAATGTCCAGAGCTTCCCGGAGGTAACAAGACGTGCTCAATACAGTCTAATGCAAAGAATTAAAAAATCAACCAACCCGATTATCCAAGCTAACCATGAGTCCTGCCATTTATCCTCTAAGGTATGGAATTCTTGGTACCAAAACGTCTGTCTGTAGCTCCATTTAACTTCGACATTACAGTATTATTTCTAATCAACTGTATATATTTCTATCCTTAGTATATGAACTGTCATTGTATTAATAATATTTGTCATATGGACTATAGTCTGCCAATAAACTTTTTCATTTTCATTTTCATTTCATGTATATGTATATGGGATGAATTTTACAAATTTGTGAAATAAGTAAATGATGCGCAACCGCAAGGAAAAGGTGAATCGATTCCAAGGTCTTTCGAGTATTCAACAGCACACCTCGTCAGAGAGGAGATAGGTCTCAAGCAAAGAACAATAAATTAGTGTCACTGATGTTTCATCTCGGCAAAATACATAAAAAAAATAGTTGACTAGGAAACCTATGACTTTTTGGAGATACAGGAAAGATTCACTGAAAACCACCACGGATCATAGATGCACTTAAAAGCAATGAAAACCACGGATTTTGCTAAAGCATTCGACAAATGTGATCATAGTATTATAGCACACAAAACGAACATATGAAAATAACGAGAAAAGTGGGAAAAAGGTTCTATAATTTTCCCAAAGAACGTCAGCATGTCGTAAATATCCAAGATATATCATTATCAGAATTGGAAGTACGCAGTTCAGTACCACAATGGACAATATTATCCCCAATCTTATTCATAAACCAGTAATAGTATAGTAAATTCCATTGCTTATGATACAAAGATCGGCAGAAAATTAAAAATGCTAAAGAGGTGGGAGCCCATAGACGGACACAAACGGAACATACAGATGGTCAGAAGACAATACCATGGAATTTAACACCGAAAATTTTCAGCTCTTGAGATATGGAAATGAGGAACTAAAACAGAGAGCATATTATGCTCCAGATAAACAGGAAATTCAGAGAAGTACGAAGGCAAAAGAATTACAAGTTATGATGACCGATGATGCGAAATTTAAAACACAAAATAAGATAGTGATAAACAAAGGAGAAAGAATTACGG
Organism: Bathynomus jamesi; assembly: GCA_023014485.1. Lineage (NCBI taxonomy): Eukaryota > Metazoa > Arthropoda > Malacostraca > Isopoda > Cirolanidae > Bathynomus > Bathynomus jamesi. Next base: position 71,490 of record JAJOZX010006418.1, on the reverse strand, counting down.
GACAGTTACTGAGAACCACTAAAGGAAGGTACAAGAAAGTAATGATTTCCTTGCTGAAAACACGGATTATACCAAAACTTCAATACTGCTCAGTAATGACGTTCCCATATAAAAAAGGTACAAATTAATAAACTAAATAAAATTCAAAGCAATTCAACAGTTAAGTATGTGTCTAAAAAGAACTCAACTACTGGAAAAGACTTCGTACATTAAATCTGTATTTTCTGGAAAAAAGAGAAACATACACCGTAATATACGTGTGTAAATTAATAGAAAAATATGGTACCTTAACTCAAAGTGAACTATCCAAACAGCACTGGAAAATTGGAAAGGTAGAATGTGTAGTGTTCCCAAAATAACAGCCAGACATGGAACATCCTCAAGTCTGAAGAAAACTAGTTCGGTTGTCAAAAATCCAGGTCTATTTAATCAGCTACTCGAGGATATCTGGAACATCAATGGTGTCAAAGTTGAAGTCTTCAAAAGAAAATTAAATATCTAGCTCAAGATAGTCCCGGATGAGCCTGATATGTCTGGCAAGAAGACAACTACAGTATCTTCACCAGTCCCGGCCAAGAAGGTGGTTGACGAGCTACGCATAGACCAACTACATAGTTACTATATATATATATATATATATATATATATATATATATATATATTACTCTTATGGAGGGTATGGGACAGAAATCTGATTTTTTCCCTCAAACAGCAGATCCTTTATGAGGATATATAAGATTGAGAATGCATGCTGAGCTCAAAAAAAGAAGTGGAAATATTTGTATGGGGAAACAGGAAATCTGTAATAATATGTTTTACACATAGACTGAGTCTGAGTTGTGGAAAAAAGGTAGAAGTAGGTTCTGGCATTATAATGATGGATGACGTAGGGACATCCCATTAAAAAGAGAAAAATATGACGCAATTTTGTTCCTCATAATTTTTAAGAGAACTCGCCTGAAATCTAAGTAAAATAAAAACAAATTGTAAAATATATTTAAAAATAGAGAACCTTGGTCTCATTTAATGTCATTATAATGAAAAAGTGTGGTTTTATATTGTCATGTATGAAGATCATTTAATGATGGATATTTAAGAGAGGACTGATGCAGTAACATTTCTGGTGATGATTATGTAAGTGTTTTACTGCTAGAGAGGATATGTCAGTGAATTTCCTTTCCCACATTTCATATCCTCAAAACAAAGTGTATCATAACGCGGAAGTAAAAATAATTTTACCTGATGGCACATTTGTTTGGGACAGTGAAGTTGATGTTTTCAAAGCATCTATTTCGTTTTCTGTAGAGACATGAAACGACATTACCGTTAAACATGGTATTTGGAAGGCTTCACATATGAATACCTTTTACTACCATCACTTAGAAATGTACCACATTTTAAATCATTTTACAGTGAATAAAATTATACTCATTACTATGCAGTAGGTTATGATAACTTTAAGTTTATAAGGTACACTTACCCATTTCGATCACTCTTGAACTTAAAGAACAAATAAGACTTTCTGTCTTCGGCTCAAATCTTTGGTGATTTAAGTTTTTGTTTACAGTTGCAGACATGAGCGAGTCCAGTTTAGAATGAGCCTCGGTCATCTTCTTAGACACAATTTCTAGCAACGATTTTGAATTAACTGGAATACAACATTGATATTTCATACAACAGAAATGTAAATAGAAGAGTATAAGTTCACTTCTGCCATTTTTATCATAATAATCAATTTTTTAATCAACTATTTAAAATATACTAATTTTATTAATCACCTTTAATTTCGTAATCTATCCTTTTATTATTATTATTATTATTATTATTTATAAAGGATTTACGTTTAATTTCCAATATTCTGAATATTTTTTTATTTTCAGTACTGAGTTTCTTAATAATAATTCTAGATAAGAATTTGCAGTATACTAAGAATACTGTCTTCACTTTTGCTTCTGCTGACGCGTTTCGTTCATATACTTTGAAGATCTTCAGAGCTTTATACGTAATTTTAAAGTAAAATGGGTTATATATATATTTCTTGATTGTAAGTTTGATACAATTTCAAATTAATTTAAGACTATTCGAAAGTTCATTAAATTTTATATTAATTTTCGGTTTTTTCATTTTAATGTAAAAGGCTTCGGTAATTTTTAGTTTTTTGTACGTTATGTGATGAGTAGAAGATTTGAAAGTTTTGTGAGGTATTTTTTAAATTTAATATTTTATGATCTACTCTGTAATGTTCGTTAATTTTACTTGGACGATATTTATGTTGGTACGCTCTCTCTTTAATGTGGTTTGTGGTGTAACCAATGTAGGTCGACGTACAGTCAACTCCAGGACATGTAAATTGGTACACCACATGATGTTTGCTTATCAGGGTTTTTGTTACGTGTTTTTCTTTATCCATTGGTTAAATTTATGTCTCTTTAATATATTGTTTAAACATTTTCTTCATATTCTAGTCTTGTTGGGTTTCTTGTTTCGCAGTCGCGTTTGAGAAGTTGCGTTTTGAAATTTTATGTAGACTTTTCTTTGTGAGCTGTTTTGTCGTAAAGTCTTATGTTTAGAAAATTAGGAAACAGCTGATTATTGAGGCAAAATTTTAGAAAGTCGATATCAGCCTATGTCTTTATAAAGGATTTACATTTAATTTCCAATATTCTGGATATTTTTTTATTTTCAGTACTGAGTTTCTTAATAATAATGGATAAAGAAAAACACGTAACAAAAACCCTGATAAGCAACATCATGTGGTGTACCAATTTACATGTCCTGGCGTTGACTGTACGTCGACTTACATTGGTTACACCACAAACCACATTAAAGAGAGATCATACCAACATAAATATCGTCCAAGTAAAATTAACGAACATTACAGAGTAGATCATAAAATATTAAATTTAAAAAATATCTCACAAAACTTTCAAATCTTATACTCATCACATAACGTACAAAAAACTAAAAATTACCGAAGCCTTTTACATTAAAATGAAAAAACCGAAAATTAATATAAAATTTAATGAACTTTTGAATAGTCTTAAAATAATTTGAAATTGTATCAAACTTACAATCAAGAAATATATATAACCCATTTTACTTTAAAATTACGTATAAAGCTCTGAAGATGTTCAAAGTATATGAACGAAACGCGTCAGCAGAAGCAAAAGTGAAGACAGTATTCTTAGCATACTGCAAATTCTTATCAAGATGTTCAAAGTACATGAACGAAACGCGTCAGCAGAAGCAAAAGTGAAGACAGTATTCTTAGCATACTGCAAATTCTTATCTAGAATTATTATTAAGAAACTCAGTACTGAAAATAAAAAACTATTCAGAATATTGGAAAATAAATGTAAATCTATATTATAATAAGAGAGCTGTCCGTCTGTCCGTCACACTTTCAGAAATTGTGAGAAAAAATTGAGAAAAAAATTCAGAAATTGTATTACGGGCGGCAATGTGAAGCTCAAGATTTTCATGACTGTGTTCTTTTCTGTAGTTTAGCAATGGGGGAAGGGTGGGGGTGGGGGTAATGGGGGATGGGTGGGGTAATGGGGAGGGGTGGGGGTAATGGGGGAGGGGGTTAGCCCCAAGTTGCATGAATGGGGGTGAGGAGGTTTTGGGAGATACCAGATTCAGAAATGTTGACACAATGTGAAGCTCAAAATTTTCACGGCTGGGTTCTTTTTTTTAGTTTAGCCTGTCTAACCGTCAGCGAAGCGGCGGGAACTGTACTAGTCCTTTATAAAGACATAGGCTGATATCGACTTCCTATTATTATTATTATTATTACTAGTACAGTTCCCGTCGCTTCGCTGACGGTTAGACAGGCTAAACTACAGAAAAGAACGCAGCCGTGAAAATTTTGAGCTTCACATTGTGTCAACATTTCTGAATCTGGTATCTCCCAAAACCTCCTCACCCCCATTCATGCAACTTGGGGGCTAACCCGCTCCCCCATTACCCCCACCCCTCCCCATTACCTTACCCATCCCCCATTACCCCCCCACCCCCACCCTTCCCCCATTACTGCCGGGATAAATTTCACAAACAGACAAACAGACAGGCTAAACTACAGAAAAGAACACAGTCATGAAAATCTTGAGCTTCACATGCCGCCCGTAATACAATTTCTGAATTTTTTTCTCACAATTTTTTCTCACAATTTCTGAAAGTGTGACGGACGGACGGACGGACGGACGAACAGCTCTCTTATTATAGTATAGATTATTATTATTATTATTAAGCAGCATATATTTTGTATTCAAAATACAACAAATTAGTCAATTTAAAATTATGTAATATTTTGTAAATTCTGAATAAAATAAACACTCCTGTTTCACAGTTATTTATGTCATTGGAAATTGTAAAAATAGTGAATTTATTTTATCAATAAAGGGTGTTCAGTATTTTATATTTACTGTTATTATTGTTCTACTTATTATTATTATTATTATTTTTTGTTGTCACTACTACTGTTACTTGCCACTGCCACTGTTTGTATGTAAATAAATGCCATCAATTTTGCCTAAAATGCCTCCCTACTCACAAGGGCATATTCAGGTGAGAGTACTGTGAATATATTAATGTCATAACAAATATCTAAAAATTGTAAAACTTTGTTACTTGTATTCTTTTTGAATAAAAGTTTAAAGTTTGAAGGGAGCAATCCAAAACTAAGCACCCCAAAGTTCTCAATCCAAAAAAAAGCACCTCAGTTCAACCTCAATCCAAATTAAAGGATTTTAACATATATATAAAATTTAAAAAAAAAATTAATGTTTACGAAAGATATTGCAGCAAAAAAAAATTAGAACACCATAATTAGAATTAGGAATATTGAAATAAAAAAAATTAGGAAAACATAATTACAAAGTATAGTGTGTGGCGATTTGCTCACAAATCCTTTCAAAAGCATCGTTTATGAATCTATCCTGCCACATAAATTGTATACCTAATCAAATAAATCGTTAAAACTTACAAAACTATTACGACTTAACCAAACCAATCGTCAGTATATTTATATATATTATATATATATATATATATATATATATATATATATATATATATATATATATATATTGACGTTTGGTTAGGTTAAGTCGTAATAGTTTCGTTAGTTTTAACGTTTTATTTGATGGATTTTAGAGCAATCCAAGAATAAGCACCCTCGTTCAACCCCAATCCAAGTCACTTTGTAATTAAACAGTTCAAAGTAGAACTGAGTTTTAAATATGAAGTAGTGTAATTGAATATAATTACATTTATCCATTAAAAATAAAATTTAATATGATAACAAGAAGCGATACTAACTGCAGTAACTATTATGTATGCAATTACCTGTCATTGAGTTTCCATTGTTTTCGGCAGTTGTGATGACAAACAACAGAAAGACAACCGCAAAAATCATTTGAAATGGAAGTGAAAGATTGTAAAGTTGCATTTTAAAGCTTTATAATTATTAAAAGTTAATTAACTATAATTAGGTGAAACACTTTACAATTAGGGACGCAAATATTAAACTCAAATATGAAAAGTTCCCAATTTTTTCTACTTCGAAGTGAAGCTAATCAAAGTATAAACTTACGAGTAAGAACAGCCTATTGTGTCTCTTTATATTGTCTTTATAATCCCCTTCAAACCCCATCCCTTATTTCCGGCCTCTAATACTCCTCTGATATATGCATGAGAGCAGATGAACCTATAATCAGTTTAGAGGATAGTCAAGAACGAACCTTTTGTCCTTGACGAAAAAAATGGGAAGATAAACATTTCAGATCACGTATTTGTGTTTTGGTTCTTTTAACCATTTAAAATGACGCAGAGATTTGATGTTTAAAATCTGAATGAATAATATTCTAAATGTATGTGTTTGGTTTTCTTTAAAATGAGGAAACATCTGTTGTGAGTAAATTATGAACATATTTACGACTGAATCTTCGGTAAATATCCTCAGAAAAGCCACTGCCCTCCTCACCAAAAGAGTGAGGAATATTAGGACTTTGTAACATTAGGACCACTGAGGGGCTGTAACTGCGTTTATGCACATACTCTATATGTAACTGCGTATATAACAAATATATATTCTCCTTAGATCTATCTATCTATTTGTATCAATGGTTACCAAAGGGGCCGGTGCCATTGTTCTCAATTGTAACAATTGTAATGTAATGTAAAATTAGATTATCAGAGCCAAAAATAGCAATGTATTTATTGTATTGTGTTTATTTTTTTACATACAATTATATTCACTGATCATCGTATTGTTTGATAAGATTTATATCCATGAAGGGGTTGTTGAAAAATACTGTTTGGTGAAAGGAGGCGGTGGTTTAAAAAATGTTGGGAACTACTGATTTCTCTCTTTATTACTCTCTCTCTTTCCCCCCCTCTCTCTCTCTCTCTCTCTCTCTCTCTCTCTCTTGATATATATATATATATATATATATATATATATATATATATATATATATATATATACACACGAGGGTAATTCAATAAGTATCCGCACTATTTATTTTCACATCTGATAGATTATAAACACATCACTTCTCAATATAGTCTCCCTGTTTCTCAATACACTTAGTCCAGCGATCTACAAGCTTCCTAATGCTATCACAAAAGAATGTTTTTGGCTGTGTGCTTCGCCAGTCATGCACCGCCTCCTTCAGGTCATCATCGCCTTGGAATCGATGACAGTAGTGTGGTTTCAAAATGGACGAGTGCAATGCAAGTGCATAATGTTGCAAGAGTGATACCCCAACCCCCTTTGTTGCCAACCCCAAAATGGGGTTGCAAGGGGTATGCAACTTGGAGGCGGAGTTATCCCCCAAGCTGAACCCCCCAAAGGGGCATACCTAACCTAAGGGGGCTTCTTTGGGGGAGAAGTTGGGACGGCCTCACCCCCCAAAGGGGCAGAAGAGGGGGAGCCTCTTTGCGGGAGAAGGTGGGACGGCCTCTCCCACCAAAGGGGCAGAGAGAGAGAGAGAGAGAGAGAGAGGAAGAGGAGGAGGAAGGGAGGAGGTGTTCACCTGACAGCTGTCAGACGCATATGGGGTTTTCATCCACCCTGCCGCTCTCTTATAGGTCCCTAATCAGCCAGTTGGCTTAGAAGGCTGAGTTGCCAGTTTGCGCCGTGTATTTAATTATTCCATATATTAAACAGCCAGAGCCAGCGGGCGCCACAGCCAGTTGGCTTAGAAGGCTGAGTTGCCAGAGTTCTTTATTTATTAAATTATTCCATATATTCATGTTGGCTTAGAATGCTGAGTTGCCAGATAGCAATATTTATTAAATTAATCCATATATTATTCAGCCAGTTGGTTTAGAAGGCTGAGGATTGCGCTATACATTTAATTTATTCCATATATTATTCAGCCAGTTGGCTTAGAAGGCTGAGTTACGAGATTGCCTTAGGCATTTAGTTTATTCCATATATTAATCAGCCAGATGGCTTAGAATGCTGAGTTGCCAGATAGCATTAATTATTTAAATATTCCATATATTAATGTTGGCTTAGAAGGTTCAGTTGCCAGATTCGTTATTTATTAAATTATTCAATATATTAATCAGCCAGTTGGCTTAGAAGGTTGAGTTGTCAGTTTTCGCCATGTATTTAATTATTCATATATTCTTCTGTCATCTGGCTTAGAAAGTTGAGCTGACAACTTCGCTACTTATTTATTAAATTATTCCATATATTCCAGTTGGTTTAGAAGACCTATTTGACAATTAGCATTTAATTAAATATTCAGAAAACCGAAACCAAATGATATAATTGTGTATAAGGAATAAATAAAACACAAATACAACCTTCTGTTTATGAATTAATGGATATACAATGGGACATATATATATATATATATGGTCAAATAATAGAACGGAAAATATATATTCATACAAAACATAGTATTATCAAAATATTAGTACAGGAAAATATATAGTTATATTAATTATATATAATCATACAAAACATAGTATTATCAAAATATTAGTACAGGAAAATATATAGTTATATTAATTATATATAATCATACAAAACAGTATTAACAAAATATTAGTACAGGAAAATATATAGTTATATTATCAAAAGTTATATTATCAAATATTAGTACATGAAAATATATACAAAACGTATAATCATATTATTACAGGAAAAATATATATTGTCTTTACGTTTTACGGTGCAAAACGCTAAACTCGCATTTGATGGAGTCTATATCCACATCGCCATTACTTTGTACGATGTGGTAAAACCGTCCAAGCATCACTTCACCGTTTAACTGATGCGGCGGTGTATACTCGATATAAATGGCTTTCAATACTATTTTTGTGCCCACTTTACACTCGGCGGGTAAGTTATCTTTAAACATGACTAGAACATAATCAAACGCACGCACAAAAATGTCACCGTTAACCACAACATGAAATACAAATTTATAATCATACCTTTCCAATCAGGGATTTTTTCTTAACGCCCCGAACTTTTCAAGCGTGAACTCTTCTTCACTCGACATAGCGGCTATTGAAATATTCTACCAAATCGTAACGACACATATCCACTATATAGAGGTACAGCTCTTCACGGTGAACAGTGTAGACGAGCTCAGCTCTGTAATTCTCAAGCGCTTTGTACCAAAGTTCAGGGTATTTCGAAGAATCTAAACCTTTTAAATATGCATCCAGATCGAGACCTTTCTCCCCCTGTTCATTCCTACATTCGACAAATCCGTCTAGCGGAGCGATGTATGCGTATTCAAGAACCGTATCAAAATAAATCATGTCTGTAACACGCGCATCTAATATAGGTTTCAGCTTACGGAATCCGACAATCTCAAACATTCTGTCGAGGATGAAACGGTTTCGTGTAGGAACAAGAACGTCATTATCAACTGTGTTCTTCCACATCAGTCGTATATCAATGCGTGGTTGCTCGTTATTTACACACAGTGTGCAAACAATGGTATATGAGGAGGCGTCACTAATCACCTCTCTTCTTGTACCTACGTCAGCTGGTATTTTATAACGATCCTCAGCCCACCTCTCAACTACCACGAAGATTTTATGCATCTCCTCAACACTTAAATAAATAACGTTACGTTTGCTTGCATGCGTACAGATCGTTTCAAGCACACAGTTAATGGTGCCGGTTTCTCGCCTGAACACGCGCAATGACTTCGTCACGGAGACATCGTACGATGCGTTGAGAATGCTTCTCAAAGGGAGTTCCATCGTATTCACACGTTCACACGGTTCGAGATGACTATGGCACGTCCACTCGATGCAGGCTCTGAGATGACTATGAGCCACAGGAGGCAGGCAGGATCGGTTCAACGGGCGGGGTGAATCACCCTGATGAAACGTGAATGGGTTTGTTCGAACTCGTATGCTCCGTGAGGTACACGGTTGGGCACCACGGGAGGAGTGAGTCACACCATACTCTAATGAAACGTGTACGGTGCTGACACAACATGAATCGTTGTATCCCATTATATTGGGCAGGTGTCTTGAGAAATTTTCCGACACAAGAATTAATTTCGGTTTTAATGTTTTATCACTACCACTTCCCCGAATACGCACCAAACATTTTCCTTCAGGGTAATTTTCACGAACTAAACACACTTTTTAAATGTTTTATCTCTCCTAAACATCTTCACAAACCGGGGAGCTATTAGAGAGGAACATATGTTCATATTTATCCTTTTTGTTTAACAGGCGATACTCATCTTTAAAATCTGTTAAAAACTCACACAGCCATTAGCCACAACCTCACTACAAACCTCATCATGATATATATTAATGTAGTGGTAAAAATACTTAAGATTCTCCATGATGACAAGATTTACATTTTCAGCCGTAGGGTACGAGTAATCGGTATGGTGTAACATGATATACTACCGCTTATTACACCACTCATCCACAAGACTCACTACCCATAACTGTTGTTTATCTTCTGAGTGTGTTGCTTCTTCTACCACGCGGTATATGTGAGCCTTCAAAAAGCTTAGTTCTATAACATACTTCAGTACATCGTCTGTACCTGGAAATCCTACAACCCCCTCGCCAGAATATCGGTAGAGTATTTGAATAGCCTGACCCTTCGCACGATTCAATGCAGCCTTAAAAGAGGCAAAGGAGGCGGGAATACGGAGTTTTTCAGTATCCACTACATCTACGCACTTAGTAGAATACCAATTCATAAATGTTGAACACGCGATATTAAAGGTAGCCATTACTATTTTCTTCTATGCGAGAGAATACACGTCTGAGTCAAGGGTATACAGAGGTCAACTGAGCACGCAGGGAAACCCAGGTTGCGGCATGACTCACACTGCTGGTCTTACAGTGGGCGGGGCTTAGCTTTTTACTGTACACACACACACACACACACACACACACACACACACACACACAAAGTAAAACGCTAGTTGAAACATGATTTATTTAATAACGAAATATTCAAGGTGTATATATATATATATATATATATATATATATATATATATATATATATATATTTACAAATACGTGTAATAATTAAGTTAGCAATAGACATATCAAAGATGGTATCCAAAGGGCACGGTGTCATAGGTACCAGGCACCTGGTAGCGTTTCCTGTAGGTGTTACGGCACACCTTTGTACCCCTAAGTTCCTTCACGCCCCCCAGCTTCTGCGCCCGAAAATTGTGGGTGCCTACAGTCAGTTGGGGCGGCGGACCACTCATCATCATCTTCCAAGCACACTAACTCCTTCAGCGAATCAAAGTTGACGACCCGCCGATTCGCTTGGTTAAGCGTGATACCCTTAGCCTTCACGATATACTTCGTTTCATCCCCTATCCTCACCCGTACCCCATAGGTTTTTGGCCCTGTTGACACAAACGAGTCGGCGTATGCGTTGTCCCCATACTCATCCTTGATCTCGTCAGTTAGCTCACCGAGGAACTCCCCAATAGCAGGCATGTATTCACCCCTCCTCGCTGTGAATATCACGCTATCTGTATCGGCATACAAAACCCGCCGCCCAAGAGAATGCAATAGGCCCCAAAGTTTGATGCGGCGTAGGCTGTTGTGAAGCTGGCTACAGGAATGTTTGTAACCCGTGAGGTATCTGTGGCCAATTCAGTATTGTTGTACTTTATTATGTAAGTATTACCTACATTCACAATCTCCATGACCTCTTTATCGGGTGCGTTGGCGTAATCCCAGACTTCACTATAACTTTGCGCCAAATGAACGTTCCCTTTACCGGTATTCTGTGCAAATTTTCCCCAAAGACTGTTTAGGCACAATTTTGCACTAAAGCGCTTGCCAGGATTCTTTACAATTTGGGTACGATCAAGTTGTATACCTTCGTGGTCACGGTAACGCTGAATATAAGACGTTTTTTCATCTTCGGTTTCAACCCTCGCGGATATCCTGACGCCTCAACCTTATCCTTCAAAAACGTTTATATATGGTGTGAAAAGGTTGGGTAGCTTTGAAACCTCCACACCTCATGTATCTTCATTATTCTATACCCATGGCGAACGGCTAGGGCCAGCTCAGGGCTTGTGTATACACCTCTGATCTTACGCTGGTGGGTGTATGGCCACAATCACCATTGTTCTCTTCTGCACACTTCACGCACAGGGGAAACATGAGTTTGTGATCTATAACGACGGGTAAGATCGGCATCCATAAATCGCGAGGGGGAGCACGTCTACGAAAGAAAGGCCGAAATAGTACCCATTCAAATTTCTTGAGAACTCGTTGATGGAGGGTAGGTTAGGACCCACCATTTTTTCAGGCGCACCTACGGGGTACGGATTGTTCTTCATCACGTAGGGGTATAAAGAACAGAAATCGTAGTAATGGAGTTTCACGCCCTCCGTAGGCGGAAAGTATAGCTTGAAGGGATTTGTACGCCCTCCGAACAAGCTATCACCGCATTTGAGAGGATCCAGTACCATTGAACGCTTGATCGTGTTTATTTCTTCACGGTACGCCCCTCTGTCTCCATCCGTGCATCACAAGACTTTGTGAGTGAACTGGGACCTATAAGTTGATCGCGGGTGCGCGTCCACGCAAGACAGTCGGCAGGAGATCTACCGTGGATATCTCCTGCGATTCCACACTCAGGACGGGGGCATCCATGCCACCAGCAACCGTTAAAGGAGTACACAGTCTTCTCGCCAGTGACACGGTTTTCACTTAGACCATCAACCCAAAAAACACCCATTAACCTTAATGGGTACTTCACCCGTGTTGCGGGCATGCTTTATGTATACACCTGTCTGCTGCTGTAGGTGTATGAGCCAGTAAATAGCCTTGTGCCCATAACTGCGGGGTTGTTTCTGTGGATAATGGCTAAGGTGCTTTAGGCATGAAGTTATTCTTGAACACCGTAAAACATAATGAGGCGATGGTGGTTGCGACTTGCAGCGGATCGCATTTGAAACGACATATGTACATCCTTCTAAAGGCCTGGAAACATACTCTAAGCACGCGCACATCATTCACGCAATAACGCTCACATTCATCAGCTATATTATAAGGATTACGTTCATTAAAACTGTTGTAGTATCGATCAAAATCTTCACGTTCATCTGTACTCATACAATCATAGTTAAAGTAATGTTTGGGTGGAGGTAGTCCTACGTAATTTAAAGTTTCACTAGTGAGGAATGTGTAAGGGAAGTATCCTTTTGAAACCAGCTGCTACGCCCATCACCTTGGGTAGCTTTGCTAATTTACAAGGTGTGAATAATAAAGTGTCTTTAAATTGTACATTACCTTATTTGCATCTGTATTAATTTGTTGCCTCTTTTCAATGGATCACCTGTAAATATCTCAGAGGACTCGTGCTCAAGCAACTCCTTATAAAGGAACTGTGTCAAATTTTGCCCCGTTATGGGCGAGAATATACACAGTCATTTTTTTAACTTGTCCGCTAACTTGACAATATAGGACACAAATAGTTTTACAGGGCTATCGTGGACATTCGTTTTAAAAACGTTTGTCCGTTTACCACATTTGTGACACTCATCACACTCGATCTCCATACACTCATCACAGATAGTCTGGCTCACAAGTAAATGTGGAATACCTCTTTGGTTTCAGCGTTCGTGTATGTTTCTATATCGTAGTACACAGTTATACAAGGGTTGTTTTTAGGCTTGGCGTCTTTCATATAACATACATGCTTTACACCATCCGCCTTATATTTCTCATGGCATGTAGAGCAGTGAATTTCGTCACATTTGTGCTTGAACTTTCCCCTTATCCATCATGTGAAACATACCACATTCACAGATTCTCATTTTCCTGCACGTGCCAATTGATTTATGGAACTCAAAACAGCTATTATTGAAAAATGTGCGTCTACACACATTACAATCCCTCTTCTCAGCTTCAACTACACGGCTTTCACATTTGGGGCTTTTACACTGCTCACATACCATGTGGCATCTTTACAATGTTTCACTATATCATCCGCAAACTCGAGAGACCCCTTACCAAATCATGATGTCGTCCATATTTTTCGACTTTTTCATAACTCGCGTATAGGTCCCTTATATTTCGGATGGGGAGATATGTTGTACCTGACAGTCCTAAAATAAGTATGGGCCTTGTACGATCTCACACTGCTTTTAAAAACATACACAGTTCTACGACGATCATCCAGGCCAAATATAACTATACGAGCATTCATTTCCTGTTCTACCCTTCTCAGTTCTTCAGGGCCCATATTACAATTAAAATCAAGTTCACAGTCTTCAGCTAGTTTACGGGCACGCTCCACTACCGTAGGCAGCCAAATGTTTTTGACCCGTGTATTTAGTACAGTAAACATACGAGCTAAGACTACTGCTATAAAGGCTCAACCACGATCGACGTTTATATGCCGTCTAAAAATAGCCTGAGAATTGAAATTAAGAGTATACGGTGTGACACTATGGCCCGCAACACGGAATCCACGGTCAATATTTACCGTGAAGTTGTCCATATTGAAGGCTATTCTACTTTGGGAGGGCTGCATTATACGACCTGATATATACTCTACACCTTCAGCCGCCAAACGCCTGAATGGTACTACTACCCAAAAATCATCTACATCATCATCATCTGACCCGAATCCGAAGGACAGCCTCGTCCTGACTTCACGCTCGTCGCGGTTCTGAAGGGCAAACTCTACAATACGTTCTACAACGCGACGTAGTCCGTGTTCAATAACGTTGCTCTTCATGGATCTAGGATCAACCCCGACTATATACCGATTTCTAGTCAAGGCCGGGGTTGGGGTTGCGGTGCGCACCAACTCGAATGTTATACCATCCTCAACAGAACGGGGAGCTGCTGGGGAGGATGAATAAGGGGGGTATATTTGGGGAAGACGCTGTTGTGGGGTTGGTTGCGTAAGACGTTGAGGGTTGGGAGTCTACTACCGCAGCATCAACAGAACGGGGAGCTGCTGTGGAGGACGAATGAGGGGGAATATTGGTGGAAGGTACTATTGGTGGGTTTGTTGCGTAAGACGTTGAGGGTTGGGGTTCTATTACCGGTGTTCCAACAACCCTGGAACGTTTTATACCTGACGTGGAGGATTCGTGATCACACCTCCGCTTTGAACGTGCAACAGGTGTCGCTGGTGAGGGCTCATCGGCGGGTATGGGTACTGTAGATGCACGGTCAACGGGTTCATCTGTGATATCGATGATGGGAGGTGTACATCGTCGTCATTCACGGTTCTGTGGAAGAAGAAAACAAAATATAAGGAGCAGCACTCGTTATTTGTAATATTTTGTAAATGACCCACTTAGGGGTGTGACGTGTTGGAAATGGAATCTGTAGAAAAATTCAGGTTCAGGAGCCCATCCACATGTATGATATCTGGACTTACAGGATGTGATAAAACGGTGTTTATGCTTAAAATCATTAAAGATAAGGGGGAAATGTTCTCAAAATTTGTGCATAAAGTTATATGGTGCTATTCAACGTATCAATCGGTGTTCAGCGAGTACCAAGATGATGTTTTGTTCCACAAGGGGGTCTATGACGTTAATTCGTTAAAGGGAAATGAGCATACAGTCATCGTAATTGACGACCTCATGTTGGAGATGGATAAAACGTTTGCCGAGACATTTACAGTATTCTCCCACCACCTTAACATAAGCGTGTTCTTCATCAATCAGAATCTATTTTTCAAAAATAGATACATGCGCGATGTGTCACTAAATACGCAAAATCTAGTCTTATTCGCGCAACGTAGAGATGTGTCACAAATTGGGGTATTAGCCAATCAAATGTTCCCGAATCAGCGTAAGGAGTTTTGGGAGGTTTATAAAGAGGCCACAAACCAACGTTATGGATATTTGCTTTGTGACCTTCACCCGCGAAACACGTTTAGGGTGCTTCTAAGAACGAATATATTTCCAAGCGAATCTGAAACCGTGTATATTCCAGAATGACGAATAGGCTAAAGAAATACCGCGAATTAATAAAAATCTATCAAAGACTGCCTCTGGTATTGCAGCAGATGTTTGTTAAAAATATCGACTCTGACTTTTTAAAATGCATCTGTGAAATCTGTCTTAATGTTATAAAATGTAATGTACAATGAAACCCTCTCAGAAGACTAGGTTACGTCGTTACAAGAACATAATACAGACGCTCGCTCATAAAAGTCAGACTGTGGGTAAGAAGAAGCGCATTATGGTACAAAGAGGAGGATCGTTCCTGCCAATCTTATTTCCAGTTTTGGGCCCTTTACTGACTAGATTAATATAATGAAGAAGGTGGTAGTGATTCCGCACGAGGTGTATGCTTCATTACAAAGGAGTCCAGACGCGGTCCTAGAGCTCCATAAAAGTAGGCTTAAAAGAATGGAAAGTGAGTTGCTAGCCCTATTAAACAGTGAAAAGGCACCTGATGAGAAAAGGATCTTGTACCAAGAGGCTTTGCAGAAATTTCTTCATGAGTACGACGATTATAAGCATCCTAAGGAGCTCCCCGTAAGGCACAGCTCGATAGCGCTGAGCATAGCGACACAGGACGTGGGCAGCCAAAGAATAGCGGAACACAACACATCGAACATGTTTTAAAAAATAGCCTCCCCCATACATTGAGGAATAAAGGGCTAAGTCTTTATAATCTATTGAGTGAGGACCCCATCATACAGTGGTCCGATACAGGCGAAGTCATTGTTGAAGGAACAAGGGTATAAGGATCCCATATCGTTGATATTGTTCATGATCTGGTGAGAAAGTGGGATAGGCCCTTACCAACAGGATGGGGAGGTATTAAAGCAAGACTACAACAAATAAATGTCCCCAAAACATTGATAGGTAATCTGAATAGGTTAAAAGACGGCCAACCTTATCCACGTGCCTCTAAAATACGCAAATGGCTAACGTATTAAGTAAGCACTATTTTGACATTTCTAACTGAGCATCCTATGGTGGCGTTAATAGATTGTACAGAGGTACTTATGGTGTAAGGAAAAAAGATGTTGAGAGATTTTTGCGGGGACAGAATGCTTATACACTTCGTAAACCGGTGAGAAAAAGGTTTAAAACAGCCAAGACAACAGCCGCCTCGATTGACTCTATTTGGCAGGCAGATTTAACAGACATGCAAAGGTATTCAATGTATATCGATGGCTACCGTTACATCCTATTCATAATAGATGTATTCTCTAGATACCTGTGGCTAATTCCCCTGAAAAATAAATCGCCCGAAACAGTTGCTAAAGCGGTCAAAACGCTGATGTTGAAAGAAAACAGGATTCTTGGCTATTTTTTAACGGATATGGGAAAAGAATTTATAGGACGCGCTTTTCAGAATATGCCGTCAGAGTTTAATATCAGCTATTACACTTCCAATTCTATACATAAGGCTTCTTTAGCTGAAAGCGTTCAACGTACCATAAAGGAACGCATGCACCGATATTTTACACATAAAAACACAGATATATAAACGTTCTCGATTCATTGGCATCATCCTCCAACCGTTCACACCATCGTACGATTGGTGCAACGCCTAACGATGTTTTAGAAAGAGGCAAGCGTCCGAGAAGAGATGGAGTGCCGTTACCACCACCACACTCTGCGCGTTTCAAAATCAATGACTATGTAAGGTTGTCACGTTCGGGGAATAAATTCGCGAAGGGATTTGAGCAAGGCTGGACGCGCGAGATTTTTAAAGTTAGGGCTATGAGATCTAAGGGGAATATAATGATGTATTACGTTGAAGATTTGAATGGAGAAGAGATCTCGAGAGGCTTTTACCGCGAGGAATTGCAGAAATTGGCATTTAATTTAGGAAAAAAATGTGTTTAAAATTGAGAAAATTTTAGGAAGCAAAGGTACAGGAAAGAGAAAAATGCACCTGGTGAAGTGGCTAGGTTACTCAGAAAGCTTTAATACCTATATAAAAACTGATGCAGTAATGAAGCTTAATTAGTATGCAGCATGACTCCTACCCATTTCTACGTCACACTCCCGTCCTCCTCGTCCCTGTCTGTACACCCTAACAACACACTAGCCAACTTTGTAACAGAGCTCCATGGACCCATTGAGTTAGGCCGTGATTCGTATGAGGTGGGGATATGTGAAATTCAGCTGGACACCCTCTTTTTAAATATTGATTATAAAGATACCGTTTTTACGGTTCTAAGAGACTGTAATGAGTGTGCAAGAGCCGGGTTAACTCGGGATGAAACTATACGTATCGCCCGGACTAAGGTTGCACAGTTTTTCAGTACAGAAGTAACACTAGGGCCGGGGCGTTATGGTTCGGTTGAGTATGTTGTGAGAGACTTAAACGTAAGTTTAAAAAACTCAAGCCTTACGAATGATTTAATATACGAAATCGTAAACAAAGGAAACCCTGCACATACTCTAACGCTAAAATCAAAGGTTAACAGAAATCTTAAAGACGGAAGTGTTCAAAATTATAACAGAGGGGCGATATCGAACAGCCTTCCAAACAGACACCTTTCACGAGGCACAGCATAAATTGTCCACCTTAGTGTATCAATTGAAGATGGAGAAATTGGCAGAGCTGGGCACTTGCGGTTTTTTTTGCGGTACTGCGGTACTACCGTGTTGGTCGGTACCGCGGAAAGTACCGCGGGAAATTTGAATGCGG
Source organism: Bathynomus jamesi (assembly GCA_023014485.1). NCBI lineage: Eukaryota > Metazoa > Arthropoda > Malacostraca > Isopoda > Cirolanidae > Bathynomus > Bathynomus jamesi. Next base: position 53,355 of record JAJOZX010006418.1, on the reverse strand, counting down.
TAGCGGTACTGCTGTACTTTCAGCGATCCTTTGCGGTACTGCGTTATGCGGTACCGGTTTGGTAGTGCGGTAGTAGTACCGCAGTACCGCAGTACCGCAAAAAAACGGGCAAAAAAACGCAAGTAAGCTCTCAGCCTCCAGACATGTGCTATATTTACAGCAATATAGCGGAACACCAGTTTGTTGGGGATACCCAGGCACGCCTGCTACGCATAGCTCACATCCCCAACCATAGAGGAAGGAGCTTGAGTATTACATATGACATACCCCATCATGTGAATGTCGCAACTAATCTAATAACTAATATCTCAATATATATAAGAACGATTGAGGGCAAAAATTTCCCATTCGGTGACGGGAGCTTAACAGTGAAGCTACACTTTCGGCGCACTGAGTTATAATGGACAGAAAGCCTTTCACAGTATACCGAGGGGTGAGATACCAGCGTGGTAGTGGACTTGGGTCCACTTTTTCATCCATACTACGCACCGCTGTCCCACTGTTGAAGAGGGGGGCCAGGTACCTAGGGAGGAAGGCGTTACAAACAGGCTTTAACGCGGCAGAGGACATATTGGTGGGTACTAAGCCTAAAGAAGCTCCAAAAAAACATTTAAAGCGTACACGGGATGAAATCATCAAAGACGCGAAGAGAAAAATGCGTGGTGGTGGAAAGAAGAGAACTGCTAGGAAGAAGGGGTTACCAACACGTGGCGGTAAGAAGAAGAGATCTGCTGAGAAAAAGGGGTTACCATCACGTGGTGTTAATCGTAAAAGGAAACCCAAAAAGAAGTCCTCTAAGCGTATGAAACCTATGGCTTACCATTTTTCTATCTGATATAAGTGAGGACTCTACTCTCACGAATCATAGATTGACCAATACTCGCGGTAGAAGGTAGCACTATTTCTGACTCGTCATGGCACGTTTCATCCATCCATCCATCCGTGTAGTTCACAATGTTGTAAATCGGAACTGTCCCTCTTTGATATGCCCCCTACTCAGGTCTCTATTGAACATAGTGACTTTATTACAATTAACCCGTTAAACACAATTAGTTCACCCAGTGCCCCTATAGAATTCGTGATACCCAGCTCAGGCCCTTACTTTTTTGACCCGAGTTGCATGCATATGTATGCTAAATTACGCATAGCCCATTCTGACGGAACGGACTGCGATGATACGTCAGTGTGACGTATATTTAAATCAGACTAACATCTCGGCAGGAACTGGTTACAACCACCTTCGGACCTATCTCGAAAATGTTCTCAAGTTTCCAAAGGAAGCGAAGGACACCTTTTTAACCGCCGAAGGGTGTTACAAAGCTAAAGATGAAAATGGAATAAAGGATAAATTTAAAAATTCTAAAAAAAAAAGATATATGAGTGTTTTAGGCGCCTGCATACAGACTTTACATTCCAGGAGAAGCTGCTTATTAATGGGGTAGATATGAAATTGAAGCTTACCCGCACGAGCCCTGAGATCTGCATAAATCTCGGGACAGACCAAGAAGAATGCGGCGCGAAACCCGTTGTGATAAACATCATGGAAACGTATTTGCGTATACGCCGAGTGAAATTAAGCTCCCCGAAGCAAATAGAAATTGAGAAAGATTTGGTACATGCCACAGTAAAATATCCAATTAACAGGATACAGATCAAACTGTACACGATCCCCGCAGGGCTGGCATCGAAAAAGTTAGAAAACATTGCTCTTGGAGTCCTACCTAAAAGGATTTTAAATGGAATGCAAGACCACGCCTCGACGAATGGAAATTATAAAAAGAATGCGTTAAAATTCGAGAATTTCGGCGTTAAAAATATTACTCTATACATAAATGGCGTCGCTCTCGGTGGGGTAATGAATATGTATTACTCAACAGATGCGGTATTCCCGCTCTGCGCGAGCTTATAGTAGTTTCCCTCATAATACAGGTGCGTGTGATGAACTTGGTTTCGGCATAACGCTGAAAGAATTTGTTGAAGAGCTTAATATTTACTCATTTGACATTACGCTTGACTTAACTGCTGGCGTAAATACATATTTAAGCCCCCAACAAATCGGTACCATCTCAGTGAAGCTCGAGTTTGCCAAACCTATAGACGCGCCTATTAGTGTACTAGTATACCTCGAGTCGCAAGCCCTAATAGAAGTAGATAGATTTAGGAATGTCACCACAGATTTTTAAAATGGGTGCGCTTACACTCCAGAGAGGGATAAAAAGTGAGTTTCGCGCGCTGAAAATTTATTGGTGTTTTTGCAAAGAATGAAATAATGAAGCGGGATAGTACGAGAAAATGGAACGGGGTTAACGTTAACACCGACATTGTTGGGGGTGAGGGGATTCATTGGTTTGCAATCTATTTTAAAACTAAGGAAAAAATGTACTATTTTGACTCACTCTGATTTCCACCGTAGAATGACTCGACAATTGTGAAGTTCATAACGCAACTAGATGTACCAGAGATTATTTGGAATCCATATCGTTTCCAAGGATATTATACTGAAACATGTGGATTGTATTGTATTTTGTTTCTCATGCATATATCACGTGGGAAAGGATTTATGAATTTTTTAAAATTATTCGATGTATGCGACACAAATGTGAATGATAAATATGTGTGCAGACAGATAAAAAAAAAGGTTCCCATATGTTAGTACCCCCTGTAATGTGTAAAGGTATATTGTGTAAACCTATATATACACACATTTGTATCCATTAAGAATTGGGCACTGACCCTTTTTGTATATGATTTCTACTGTTTCATAAATGAAAATATATTGTGTTTTGTCTTTATCTTCAAAAATACTTACATAATCTCATCGATGACCTCGCATTCTCTTGACCGGATGTGCGCCAGTACCACGACTTCTGGATCGCTAGGTTGGCTAGGCGGAGTGGCTATCACTTCATTTATCACCCTTTCGTCAAAAGTGGCTATAATATGTTCTAGCTCCGTCTCGGTCCTGTAATTAAAATAGATGCATGAAATTGGATGTAGTTAAATCGTCCACTATATATATATATATATATATTATATATATATATATGGGACATAGGCAATGATTAAGCATATTTTTCAAGCACCTTTATTACAATTTGGTAAAATCCTATTGTGGTGCTGCATTATCGTAAAATCCAAAAGAAATGTAAAAACATACTATATAGCTTCAAAACATATATTATTTCCTTTACAGCCTGGCGCTCGCTCTCTCGCGCCAATACCACGACTTCTGTATCGCTGGATGGGCTGGGGGGAGAAGCCGCCCTTTCATCAAAAGTGGCTATGATGCGTTCAAGTTCCACATCGACCCTGTAATTAAAATAAATGCATGAAATTAAATGCGGTTAAAAGTATTGTGTGCACCATATATATATTATTATATATATATATATATATATATATATATATATATCCTAGCCTCCCCAATCTTATTGCTCACGATTCCAAAAACATACTATATAACCTAAAAACACTTACATTAGGTCGTCTGCAATCTCGCTTGAACGGATGTGCGCCATTACCACGACTTCTGGATCGGTGGGTAGGCTGTTCGAAGAAGCATCCATAGCACTTATTCCCCTTTCATCAAAAGTGGCAATAACATGATCAAGTTCCGTCTTGGTCCTCTAAGGTTAAGTAAAAATAGAGATAAAATAAGAGAAAATACCACGTATTTAAAAACAGATAATTCTTAAAAGTTTTAATATTTCTAATAAGAGTGGGACAATAAATAAAAACCTATTGTATTTCGTTCAAAATACACACAGAGGAATATATATATATGTATATGTATATATATATATATGAAAATTATTTCACGAAAGTAACACGTGAAAAATATTTATGATGAATAAAACCACGAAGGAAAGGAAACACAAAATGGTGCTCAAGCGCTTTCGTCTAATGACATCCTCAGGAACACTGAAGTACATAAAGGGTTACGGCCTATATATAGGTTACAGAAAGAAAAAAATAAATAAATAACATACATACATACATACATACATATATATATATAATATACATACATATCTACATATATATATATATATAATATATATATATATATATATATATATATATATATATATGCAATAAAAGGAGAAGTAAAAATAAAAATTAAAAATTAAAGGATTAACAGAGAGGCATACAGATTTGTAAGGAAAAATATCGATTTTAGCACAAGATCAAATGAATTATAAAAATACAAATTTATACTGGAAATCTGCCCGGGTTTTAACACTTTGCCTTTTATAGTCAAGTTTCGATATATATAAAAATAAAATTAAAATTAAAAGTTAATAAAGTAGCATACAAGTTTACCAAAGATTTAGCGTCCTACCCTTCTTATCTAAATCTGTTTTGAAGGAATTCAAAACAACAGGATCGAGTTGAAAAAGACCTTTGCTTATGTTGAAGTTATTTGAAAGTTGGATAATGGCAAACTCAAGAATATTTCTATTAACAATGTTGCTAGAGTGGAATAAAACTGAAGCATTATTCCAATCAATACAGTGGGATAACTCTGACAAATGGACAAAAGAGCACTGGACAACTGTCCTGTTCTAACGGAATATTGATGCTGTTTTATACGTGTGTGCAAATCCTTTCCCGTCTGACCTATGTAAAAGGAATCACATTGTTTACACCCAATTTTATAGATAATGCCTGAATTATTAGTAGGGCTATTTTTTACTATGATATTTTTCACAATATTGTTATATGAAAATACTACATTAATATCCAAAAGTTTAAGTACATTAGCAATGCCTAAAAAGCCCGGGAAAAATGGAAGTACTAAATATTTTTTGACAAAGTACGAGTGTTATTATTGACACGATAGAAAGTTCGTTTTGCCTTGTTGAGACAAGATTCCATAAACGCAGATGGATAACACAGATCACTTCCAATACCGTTGATTTTTTCCAATTCGGCATCGATGTATTCCGGACTGGCAGATTTCCAGTATAAATTTGTATTTTTTAATATTTGATCTTGTGCTAAAAATCGATATTTTTCCTTACAAATCTGTATGCCTCTCTGTTAATCCTTTAATTTTTAATTTTTATTTTTACTTCTCCGTTTATTGCATATATATATATATATATATATATATATATATATATATATATATGTGTGTGTGTGTAGATATGTATGTATATATATATATATATATTATGTATGTATGTATGTATGTATGTTTGTTTTTTGTTTTTTTCTGTAACCTATATATAGGCCGTAACCCTTCATGTACTTCAGTGTTCCTGAGGATGTCATTAGACGACAGCGCTTGAGCACCATTTTGTGTTTCCTTTCCTTCGTGGTTTTATTCATCATATATATATATATATATATATATATATATGAATAGAGACCTGCCCTCTGGACAGATTGCAGTTCACTTCGCATTATTACGGCTTTTTATAATTAAAATAAAACTATGTTAGGCTTTTTTACGTTGTAGAAAATTAAAAATAAAGCTAGGTTAGACTAACAGCAGATTGTAACCATAAGCAGATATCCTGACAGTTTTCGAGTGCTAAGACATCGTCTGCCGACAACAGGTCTCGATCCCGCATGCAATTCTTAATAGTTTTTAATATTTCTAATGAGAGTGGGCAATAAATAAAAACCTATTGTTTTTCACCCAAAATACACACAGAGGACATATATATGAATAGAGACCGTCCTCTGGGCAGATAGCACTTCAGTTCGCTTTATTACGGTCAGACGATATTTTAAAAATGTTTTTCAAAACGCAGTTATTGCAATTTGGCGATTTCCTACTGCGGTGGTGCATTATCGAGAAAATTAAGCACCACAATATATATATATATATATATATATATATATATATATATATATATACACAGGATTGTATACAAAGTTTTGTCCGATGAATAAACGCTGATATTCTTGTAATTATGAGGTCCATGGCTACTGAAATTCGGTTGATTTATTTATATATAATTCTCGTGCTTCGAACACTATGCGTAGGCTATGCGTAGGCTAGGCGCTACATAGCGCCTAGCCAACCCAACCGTCAGCCATCATCATTTTCTCTCATTCACTTCTCGCTGCATTTATCATTTATTGCTTATTTTTAAGCATGGAATTTGAACGAAGAGACGTACGTAAGCTGATTTATTTCTTCTGGAAACGTGGAATGTCACCTGCAATCATAGCAGCAGAGATAAATTCGACACTTGGTGCTGAAACAACAAATGAACGTACATGTCGTCGGTGGGTGGCTCAATTCAAGGAAAACAATTTCAGTGTCGATGATAAACCACGTTGTGGTCGACCATCACTGGATTTGAACACAGGTATACAAAACTTTCTGGATACAGAGAAGTATGCTACGACTAGGAGTATTGCATTAGAACTGGGAGTTTGTCACAGAACAATTCAGCAGCATCTTATTCAGATGGGAAAGGTTATTTATCTAATCGATGGATTCCACATTATTTAACTGTTGAACAAAAGGCAAACCGTGAACGAATATGTTTAGAGTTGTTGGAGAAATATGCTGCAAATGATTTCTTGGGAAAATTAATTACAATGGACGAAGTTTGGATCTATTGGGACAATGATGGCAGCTATCACCATATGAGTTGGAGAGGAGATGGTGATATCCCAAATGTGGAAGTTCAACGGACGTTGACCATTCGTAAACATCTGCTCTCGGTATACTGGGACTGCAAGGGTGTTCTCCTTTTGGAGGTATTGCCACGTGGACAAACAATAAATGCTGATATTTACTGTCAGCATTTAGATCGCTTGAAGGTAGCAATTCAGCAAAAACGTCGGCGACTAGTTAATGGGGGATACCACCATCTTCACTACCTCCATGATAACGCGAAGCCTCATACAGCTGCTAAAACTGTTCAGAAACTGCGCGATCTCGGTTTTACGGTACTGCCACATCCCCCATATTCACCAGACCTCGCACCGTCTGATTTTTACCTTTTCTCCCCACTTAAATCTTCAATTCGTGGTAGGAAGTTCTCATCTGCGGAAGAAATTCACGCTGTTCTAGATGCCTGGATTACCGCTAAACCACGGACATTCTTTGCACATGGCATCAGGAAATTGCCAGGAAGATGGCAAAAATGTATTGCAAATAAAGGCGATTACTTTGAACATCTTTCTACCACTGAAGATTAATTATGTTTGGTTTTATTGAATAAATTTTATTTATCGGACAAAACTTTGTATACAATCCTGTATATATATATATATATATGAGGGTGGCCAATGGAAAAGTACAATGGATTAATATTTACGTTGTAGAAAATTCAGAATAAAGGACTAATTTCCCAATTATAAACGAAAAAAATTCATCTTTAATTATCGAGAAAAATATTACTAAAGCTGCACCATATATTTAAAATAATTTTCAAAACGCTATTTATATGGTAATTAGCACTGATTGAAACGGAGAATATAATCACTTACATCTCAATTGAATTGCCTGTTGAATCTTCCGATGCATCGCAATTTTCTGTAACAAGCTGTGTTGATAGGAGATCTCCCCCGGTCTACAGCGTTGAAGAGGTGCAGCGCTGCTTGGCCGTAAATGTCGCCTTCGCCAATCAGGCCGGGTGATTCGTAGAGCTGAGTCATTGTTGTTATTCTATAATTCACTGGCTGGAGAAACACCCACCAAGAGGGGTGGGGGTTGTCACTCTTGCAACAATATGCAACATTATGCAATTGCATCGCACTCGTCCATTTTGCCACCATCCTACTGCTGACCTCTCAAAGCGTCTTTTAGTGGTCCAAACAAGTAAAAGTCCGAAGGTGCCAGATCTGGACTGTAGGCTGGATGGTCGAGAACTTCAAATTTAAGTTCTTGAAGGCATTTTCTAGTCTGTGCAACGGTATGAGGGCGCGCATTGTCGTGTAACAGAATAACACCTTCCGACAATCTCCCTCTCCGTTTTGTGCGAATTGCCTGCTTTAGCTCATTCCGAAGCATGTCAGAATACGAGGCACTTGTTACTGTAGTTCCATGCTCTAGATAATGTTCAAGGATAGGGCCTCGTGTATCCCAAAACAGTGTTAGCATAACTTTACCTGCTGACGGCTACGCTTTGAACTTCTTTGCAATGTGAGATGTTAGATGCTTCCATTGCATGCTCTGTCGTTTGCTTTCTGGATCATAGTGATGGATCCAGGTTTCATCTCTAGTGATAATGCGCTCCAAAAAGTTTTCACCTTCATTATGATACCGCGCCAAAAAGACGAGAGCAGACGTCCATACGATTACGCTTGTGCTCTTCTGTCACAGAGCATGCAATGGAAGCATCGAACATCTCCCGTTGCAAGGAAGTTCAAAGCGGAGCCGTCAGCAGGCAGGGACGGACTGGCACTCAAACACGGCCCTGGACTTTCACCCAGACCGGCACACACAATACACACGCGTGCGCCCTCCCCTCTCCCCACCACCACCACCACCCCTAGGGCCAGAAAACAGTGAAAATACCACCACCCAAACTCAATTATTGGACATTTATTTTTACTATATTGACACACACTGTTAATATAGTAGAGCCGCTATTATAGACAGCACAGTAAAACAGAAAATAGAGACGTCAGAAATTGACATAGTCATACACTATGTCATTAATTACATGGAAAGCAAAAAGCCTATCTACCAAAGAGAAAAATATGTATTACTCTAATGTGTCAGCAGTTTTCTCAGCAGCTCACTCCTCTCTGCAACTCTGTCTATCATCAGATCTGTACCCAGGGCCATTAACTTCTCTCACATGCCACCTGGGTGATTGACAGGGTGAGCAGGAACTTGTACCCAAGGCCTACGATGTGGTAAGCATCTGTCAACAAGTTGTACCTCCGGATTATCTGGTAACAACATACTGCACAGTCTTTACAAGAGGAACACCTTTTATTCCTCATCTCCACTTCGTCTTCCTTTCCATCAGCCTCAGGTCCCTCCTCAGGTGTCTCACTGACTATTCTGATGGTGTATTCCTCCAGTGCTGATGTTTTCAACCTCTCCCACTGTGCAGCCAGACTCTTCAGCTCACACTGCAAGTTCTCAACTGTTGCCTTGCTGTCAAACTTCAGCAAGCATTTGCTAAGCTCTTGAAGGGCTGACTGGGGTAAACCATTGGCACCAGCCCTTACATGTCGGAAGTTTCTGGGGTCCAGAGGGGGCTAAGTCGGCATAAAGAGTGCCATGGGTGAGGAAACGGCGATGGAGGCTCTCAGTGACTGTGTCCATTATTTGATTGTGGACTTCAACTATGTAGGCCCACTCTGCATCTGTCAACGTCTCATCATGAGCCATCTCACCAGGCATGATTTTCTTTTTTCTTGGCCTTTTCTGTGGCAGGGTGGCCTCCACTTCCAGCTTTGTCTTCTCTTCCTGCTCCTGCAGTTTGTTATTCACCCACTGAACAAATGTGTCTGCAGCTTGCTTGATGGCGTCGAAATCTCTTGCCATCCCTTTGAGACTATCTTGTGTTCCAACAACCATTCTGTGGGCAAAGAGAATGTCCATGCCACTCGTCTGCAAGTATTTGGAGAGCGGAACCGTGTGCTCAAATATGCGAAGAAATATTTGAGCGGTCAGTATGGTCTCGTATTTGAGTAGTGCTTCAAGAATGCTCTTGCCTTGACACGTACGGTGGTCTTGACATTTGCTTTGCCTTTTATTACAGCTAGTGTAAACAGTACATCAGTGTACAGAGCATTGTCTGGGTTACCAAAGAATCCAAAGACCTTCTTCAGCGCAGCATCCTTTGCCCACCAGCGGGTTTCTCCGATTGGAGAGAGGCGTTGGTGGCGAGTGTTGTGGCTCTCCCTTTCTCATACATTCATCCTCTGGTAGGACTCTCGGATGAACACGGCGATGTCATTCAGTAAAGAGAACAGTGAGGCACTTGCAATAACCACTCCTGATGTGTCAGCCAACACTAAGTTCAGAAGGTGTGCATAACACCATACGTGTATTTGGTTGGGAGAGTGTGTGGAGAGTAGGGCAGAGAAACTTTTTTACTGGCCCTGCATGTTAGAGGCTCCATCTGTAGCATTGCCGATACATTTGCTGATGTCCAGTTTGAGTTTCTGAATAATTTATATGGATCAAGTATAGTGGATTATAATGAAAAAAGATAAGAAAACTCCAATGAACAGAAATCAGTATTAAAACCATGCTTACCGGTTCAGATGCAAAAATTTTCCTTGCACTAGGCTCGCACTCAGCTATGCTGTCCTCTTCCACAATTTCACCTGCATGGGATTCTGCAGGAGCAGCAGCAGCACCTGCACTGACTACTTGTGCTACCTAGCTCGGCATGGGCATGGCTGGCAGCACTACTAATACTACTACTACTAAACAAGTCAGTTAATTTTCGACATTTGGTTGCATCAACTTCAAGAGATTTTGCTTTCTTATCACTTAATTTTTCGGCACCACCTTTGCGTTTTTGACTGGGTTGACTTGGCATTTTCAAACTGTCCCTATTCATTGCGATATTTCAGTTGTTTATTTCATCGAAAAATACAACACTATTTGGACACTTTTAAGTTTTATAACAGTGATTAGCTAAACAATATATTGAAGTAAAACTGTAAAAGATACATTAGTTGATAAACATAGCTTGTCAACAGCAATATCTGAATTAACATCTAGGCATAGCGGACCGAGCAACAACACCAGTCCACTCACTGTCCATAGGGTTGCCAGGTCTAGAAAAAAAATTATCCTAGATGCAGGTCAAAATTATTCTAGTATTACGCAGGAATATAACACGTATAAATACCATTCGGATCATTCTTTTTGCCAACTTGTTTACATCAATGGGGGGAATGGGGTGCGGCGGCTACGCAGACAGAGGAATGGGGAGATGGGAGATTATTTACTTTTCTTTTTTTGTCTATATTTTTCGTGTTACTCTCACTGGCCCACAGATCGACCTGCCAACCGAGAATTCTCCCAGTGCTCCAGATAGCCAGTCCGCTATTGTCAGCAGGTAAAGTTATGCTAACACTGTTTTGGGATACACGAGGCCCTATCCTTGAACATTATCTAGAGCGTGGAACTACAGTAACAAGTGCATCGTATTCTGACATGCTTCGGAATGAGTTAAAGCAAGCAATTCGCACAAAACGGAGAGGGAGATTGTCGGAAGGTGTTATTCTGTTACACGACAATGCGCGCCCTCATACCGCTGCAAAGACTAGAAAATGCCTTCAAGAACTTAAATTTGAAGATCTCAACCATCCAACCTACAGTCCAAACCTGGCACCTTCGGATTTTTACCTGTTTGGACCACTAAAAGACGCTTTGAGAGGTCAGCGATTCCAAGGTGATGATGACCTGAAGGAGGCGGTGCATGAATGGCTACGCACACAGCCAAAAACACCCTTTTGTGATGGCATTAAGAAGCTTGTAGATCGCTGGACTAAGTGTATTGAGAAACAGGGAGACTATGTTGAGAAGTGATGTGTTTATAATCTATCAGACGTGAAAATAAAATTGTGAAAATGAAAAGTGTGGATACTTATTGAATTACCCTCGTGTGTGTGTGTATATATATATATATATATAATATATATATATATATATATATATAGAGGGTGTCCGAGAATTATCTGTACAATTTTTGGCTGTTATTAAAAGTCAACCATGAAGTGTAGAAATTCCAGTGTTGTCCCATTTTACAGAGAATCTCATTAAGTTTTTCTGATACCACGTTTTGACAAGTTTTTTAGAAATGTACGCGGGTGACAGACATTGATGATTTAAAAGCAAGAATCACAGCTGCTATTGAGCGAATTGATATGGATATGCTGCAGCGTACATGGCAACATTTGGAGTATCGAGTGGATGTTTTGCGAATCACTAATGGTGCACATATCGAATGTTTGTAACAACATTACTTTAATAAAAGAAACTTTTGAAAATACAGATTCTAAACAATCTTGTTTAAGAATTTTACGTGTGTTATCAAGAATTGTATTAAAAGATGAAATTGTACAGATAATGTTCGGACACTGGAATTTCTAAAAAACTTGTCAAAACTTGGTATCAGAAAAAACTTAATGAGATTCTCTGTAAAATGGGACAACACTGGAATTTCTACACTTCATGGTTGACTTTTAATAACAGCCAAAAATTGTACAGATAATTCTCGGACACCCTGTACATATTATTACGTTTTGACTTATTTTTTTATGATTTATTTATCATATACAGTATATATTTTATTTACGCCTGTTTAAGGTTCAAGCTAACACATAACAAAATAATATCGTTTAGGTTTCTTGTTACTTCCGTAGACGGTAATAATTGAAAAGCCTTTTACAAAAATAATATATTCGGCAAAGGGTTCAACACTAAACAAATTACAACGCAAAATGAAATTTTGACATCAATTACATTTGTTAAAGACATAACATTTTAGACAACTGACTTTTACCGTTAAGAATTTTCGATTCCAAATTAACAAGACAATTGAATAAAAATGCATAAGCAATTAAATTAAAATGAATTTAAATAGATTAACTGAAGTTACAACTGTGTACCTTCTGGGCAGAAATGACCGCATTAATTTTAATGCATAAGACAATTGGAATAAATGGTGAATGTATATTTTAATTACAAATTTTCAACTACTTATCTTTTGACAGTAGTAGCTACTATATTTTCTATACTTGTGTATGGGAAAATAAACGTTTTCTGTTTTCTATGGATCATACGGTAACAATTTGGAACTTTTCCGAAATTTGGACTTATTTTTTGAAAATAAGATATTTAATGTAGATTTTTACGTTGATTTAAAAAATGTAAGTCGTTTTTTTTTTGAGAAATGAGCGTTCAAAAGTTATGTTTGTTATTGTAATTTTGTATTAGGTCAAAACTATAACAACACAACTGAAAACTAATACAAGAATTATTGTATTCTTCAGTAATATTGGCTTATGTCACTAAGTATTTGTGTGAATAAATTTCGACCGTTATTTTTCTGTCGCCACATGAATTCGCACAAGTAGGTATCAATCAGGTGAACTGAATGCCCGATTAGATTAATTGAATGCCCGGTTAGGTTAATTGAATGCCCGGTTAGGTTAATTGTACGCCATTAACGATTGGTTAGGCTAAGTCGTGATATTTTCGTCAATTTTAACGTTATCTAATATTAGAGAAAAGTTGAAATTTATCAAAAATAGTATTAACAATATGACAAATCAATATATACATGCAAAAGATTTTTCTACAGTAACTATCGGTAAACTTGTACACCATGTAACTTTTAAAATAGTAACTATACCTAAATTAGAACACCGTGTAACTTTTAAAATAATAATTTCTCCAATATAAGACCTACATTTTTTAAATCAGCGCTAAAATCTTCATTAAATATCTTATTTTCAAAGAAATAGGAAACAGTCCGAATTTCAGAAAAGGCCCAACAATTTTACTTTTGTCTACTGAATTCTTCGAGTCAAATTCGTTTTCTTTACTCGAAGTTCGAGGAGACTTAGTTTGAGTCTATTCAATTTTGTGATCCACATATTTTCTTTATGTTTAATTTTAGGTCGAACTAATCATTCTATTTAGCCTCACGAATACTGACACGGATTCCTTTTGGAACCTTACAAAGTCACGTGCAAAAACGTACTGATTCCTTCTCGCCGTTGGCTATTTTTCTGCCTTTAATCATAAAGGAGATGTTTGTGTTCCTGATAATTACATCAATCCCGTCTCTAACTATTATGACACGTTATCTGTGGCATGTAAAGATTATTTCAGTTTGAGATTTATTCTCGTTTATTGCCTCACTCCGATTTAGTTTTATACGACACTTTATTGCTTTGATAGGCGTATGGTATCACGCGATGCTAGGTGCACGATTTAATTTTCTATATTTAACTTGTAATTGCTTCATTCTATGGTATTTTCATAATTTTAAAAATTTACCAACATTTTAAAAGATATAATTAATAGGATAACGATTTTAACAATTTACAACTAAAGGAATTTTTCCTTATACAGTAGTCTCATTTTCTTTGTTTGGGTCCGAGGGAATCATGAGTCAAATCCTGCTATGCCTATTAGGTCGTTTTTAACCTTTACATGTACAGAATTTAATTTATTCTTTTCATATATAGTAGTTTGGGTAACCTGTACATGGTACTTTTTATCCGAAATTATTCAGAATTAAATAGACAATAAAATTTGTCTTGTGCCTACATTATATGGGTGTCTAACATACATGTTTTTAAATTCATGTACGAAACAATTTACAAAATTTCCTTTCACAAACGAAAAGAGAAGCGGCCATTTTTCGCGTTTAAGCGATTGTTTCCATGGACAATTTTTGTTTTTTGGTTCAACTATAACCAATAACACTGGTCGACAAAATCGAACTTTTTCCTCTCATCAAAGTTGTATACACACTTTTCTAGACTGGCTTTGTACGCTGATTCCAAATCTGCTTTCGGTTTTCCTCTAGCACATCCAGTTATCGAAATATGACTGGTGTTAATTTCAGCACAATTTATCGTAAACGTAGGCCTACAACTTTATTCATAAAAAGAAATGTACACCAACCTAAAAACGTTGCGAGTACGATATGACTGGTGTTAATTTCAGTGCAATTTATCGTAAAAGTACAACTTTATTCATAAAAACATTGCGAGTACGATTTTCGTTTGTAAACCTTGTCCGGATCGTCGCGGTACAACATCCAGCAGTAGTCTGCCAGCATACTTTCGTTCCAGAAACCATGGTAGCGATTTTCCATTGACTGGATGTCTTGATGGAAGCGTTCCCCCTGTTCATCACTCACCGCGCCAAGGTTTTTGGGAAAGAAATCTAGATGCGAATGTAAAAAATTTATTTTCAAGGACATGCGACGGCCCATTTCTTGATATGCATCGAGCAGTTTCTGAAGTCCATCTTTGAATGCGCGAGACTTGTGGTTACCCAAGAAGTTTCCACAAATCTATTTGAAGGCCTGCCATGCTTTTAGTTTTAAGGCATTGAGGCTTTCTTCAAAACCTTCATCCTGCAGAACCTCCCTGATTTGGGGCCTCACGAAGATTCCCTCCTTCAATTTCGCTGCACTGATGATTGCAAATTTCTCAACAAGGTATCGAAACCGTTTCGAATTCGCCTTACCCATCGCTTTCACAAAATTTTTCATTAAGCCGAGTTTAATATGGAGAGGTGGCAGTAAAATCTTCTTTGGATCAACTAAAGGAACACACTGGATAATGCCCGTTGCTGGCTCGTATGTGCTTCTTTGATGCCAGTCACGTCTGATGTAATGATCCGCGGTAGCACGGCTGTCCCATAGGCATAGGAAACAACAGTATTTCGTGAACTCTCCTTGCATGCCCATTAACATACCAATGATTTTGAGATCACCACAGATATTCCATTGATGAGTGCTGTATTGGATTGCTTCGAGTAGTATATTCATGTTATCGTACGTCTCCTTTAGATGAACGGAGTTGGCGATCGGGATGGACAGCTTTAAGTTCCCGTTATGCAGGAGAACCGTTTTCAAGCTTCGTTGTGAGGAATCAATGAAGAGGCGCCACTCAGATGGTGTGTGTACCTGTGATAAGTTCTCGAAAATTCCATTGGTATCATAGCAATAGCAGAGCGGACCGTCTACTGTAAAGAATGCCGCCAAATCATGGTTTCGTTTTCGATAGTGACACACTCGGACGTTCTTCTCAAGCAGGGCCGTTTCTAGCCATTATAGGGCCCTAAGCAGTATACCCATTTGAGGCCCCACCCCCTCCATCCACCAACTCACGCCTTACTACATCACCTCAGCACACACATACAAAAAATGGCTGTGTTAATAAAAACAATTATGAAACAATTTTAATAAAACATTTATGTCCAAACAACAAATATGTACTTTCAGAAGACAAACAGAAAAAATACTCGATGAAATTCCTTAAAATTAGCTTATACATTATTTAGAATAAATGACAGAACTATGTATAAAAAAATAGTGCAATTATCAACTACCAAACAATTACTAACTCTCCGATACAATCGTGTAATAGCTAACAGTTATACAGAACAGTTTGTATCTTAAAAATTTTTGCCTCCTAGATTTTTTCTGGTCGAAATCATCAATAACATCATCATATGAAATCTCCCTGCCTACGTCCTGGTTGATGCTTATGATGCCAAGGCCACTGAGGCGATCCTGCCCCATTGATGATCTGAGGTAGTTCTTGATTAGCTTCATCTTAGAGAAGCTCCTCTCGACTGACGCTACTGTCACAGGTAGAGTGCAGGCAATTCTTAGTGCAACCCAGAGATTGGGGTATAGTTCCTCCTGTTGCTTCTGATGAATGAAGGAGAGAAGCTCCAATGCAGTCATGTTGTGCGAAGGTAAAGTCGGCAAGTTCTTAATTTCGAGGGGCAGTTCTCTTCCATCAATGTCAGAGTCAGCTCCAGAGCTCAGTATCTTAGAGAGCTTTTCACACTTGCAGGACAAGTCTTCCTTGTTCATTGTGGTGAAGTTTAGAGAACCCCAAATATGTCCCTCACATCATCTAATATTTAGAATCTCTCATTTATTGACCCGATGGCACAATCCACCACCACATTGAAAAATTTGACTTCCAGCCTCTTTCAGGTTTCTGTAAATGGTTCGTCAGGAGCTTCGTAAGCAAAGTGGTTTTTCGTGGATCTGAGCCTCTTCTCCTTCAGCACAACCTCAACATTCATTTCCTCACATATGTCCCTAGCTACGACTTGTGCTGCAACAAAACCTGTGTTTCTGTAGCTGGTGAGTGAGTCTTTTGTTTTTGTGAGGAGGTTGACTGCCACATCAAACTGCATTGTAGGAGACTGCAGAAGTTTGCTCACATGGATAACTGCATGAAGAATGTCATACCATACTACTGTGCAAATCTGAAAGCGATAAGACCCAACCTCCTCTGCAAGTGATTGTGCTTCAGTCCTGGCTATGGCATCTCTGGCATTGTTTCTGACTTCCAACAGGGCCTCTCTGATGTTGTGGCTCTGGTATCGCACAGCCTCAATGCTCTTAAGCCGGCTCTCCCACCTGGTTTCACTCCAAGACTTGAGTGTTATGTTCACGTGCTTCTTTAGGATTATCCATCTCTGTGTAGCTGCTGCAAAAAGGTTGTACAATTTTTGTACGTTGCCAGAGAAGCTGATGGCATCTGTGGAAGCTTTAGCTGCATCAGCCACTACAAGATTCAGAGTGTGAACCCCACATGGAACATAGAGTGCACGACAGTTCTTCTCTAATAACCTTGCCTGAACACCTTTGTTCTTGCCCTTCATGTTCGCTCCGTTGTCATATGACTGTCCTCTGCAGTCATCAAAGTGAATATTCAGTTCATCTAGTCTCTTCAGAATCAGAACTGATAAACCCAGCCCTGTACTTTCTGAAGCCTCAAGAAAGCCCAAGAAGTATTCTTTTATTTCCGGTACTTCACCCATTTTTAACAGTTCTGATAATAATCGACATATGTTCTTGGTGGCTTATGTCTGGAGTGCAGTCTAAAATGAGAGTAATATTTAGCTTGTTTTATTTCTGCAACAATGGCATCCAAGATCTTCTCACTAATGGACCCAATGAGCTCATTTTGAATGATGTTTCCTAGGTAACTTGAATGACTATATTGGCCACTTTCGACTCTGCTGATGTGTTGTTTCATCACTGGATCAAATTTGGCAAGCAGCTTAACCTCCTTCAAGAAGTTGCCATTGTCTCGATTGTACAATGTAGAGGAAGACCCCATGAAAGCAAGGTTTCTCTCTGCCAGTGATTGGATTATACTTACAAGACGTGTGAGAACATCTCGCCAGCGTCTTCGCTCTACCTCCATTAATGACATTTCAGTTTGGTCAATGGTCATCTCAGTTTTTAGCCGCAGTTCCAGATCTTTCCATGTTGCCATGTTATCTGCATGTTCTGAACTATTTTCATGGCCTTTCAGAAGCGAACCAACGTTTATCCAGTCTGAAAGTCCATCCGTAATTAGTTTGTACGACTTCCTTGAAAACAACTTGCAGCAGAAGCATTAAAGAGCATCATTCCTTCGAGAGTACATCAGCCAGCTTAGCTTTAGTTTTTCCCCATTAATTAATGTTCTGTACATGTAATGGTGATGAACGCTTATACCGTCCTCTCTTTTAGGGAATGTGAAATCTGGACTGATTTGAAATGGTCCTCGAGACATCGATCTGTCTTCAAGGCATCTGATAGGACAACTGGCCAGTCATACGGATCAAGCGGTGGAGCAGATCTTGGTTCTTGTTGCTCAGTAGAAATGCCTGTGTGTGGTGTTTGAAGTTGAACAGAAGATGGGCCCCTTGTTGGTTCATCAGGCTCTACTTCTACTGGTGTTGAGGTTGCATAGAGGATGGTTCTGCTGTTGGCTCATGATGCTCCTCAGGCTTTGCTGAGGATGGCTTTTCCAAATATTTCAGGAGTGCTACTGAGAAGAACATAACATTACATATTCTGTTAATTTTTGCTAAAATACTCTTTCTTATCTTGTTTGATAATTGATCTGTGTGAACAGATTTTGAGGTGATGTGATCCATTAAATTTCACATTTCGAAATATTGTAAATATTACAGAGACTAGCTTACTCTACACGATTCCTGAGCACTTGCCTAGCTTGATGGTCTACCTAACCTAGTTGCCTGAACTGTAATCATAAGAATATACAAGTGGCACATCTCACCTGTGCTACTGGAAAGCTTCTCCTCCTCTATTTTCTTCTTTTTCCGTTTTTCAGCTCCTGATGGATAATGTCGTTTCATTTTCCAACAAAATTCACATTATCTGAAAAAGATGAGAAAAGAATTAATAAACTTGAAAACATAACGAAAATAATCCTAGGTTTTAAAGTGTTACAAAATCTCTTAATAATTAGTAAATTAGTGAAATAATGTTTTACAATACTAGAAAACTTAAGCAGTTAGGAAAGTATAAGCATATAGAAAGAATAAAGTTAAATAATATAGAAATAAGATCTCACAATAGTTATTTACGCATAACGACCAAAACGTTTCGTTTGTCTCCGTTTTATCACATTTGTTTCATACAAAAACTTTAATTAATACGACAATAATAATAATAATAATAATAATAATAATAATAATAATGATAATAATAGTAAGGATAATAATAATAATAACAATAATATTAATAATAACTTCAGCTATATTCCTATTCTTGCCCACTGAGCTATGACCCGGGAGCCTTCTATGGGCCCCCTAGTAGCAGCGGGGCCCTAAGCGGCCGCTTAGTCTGCTTATGCCAGGAAACAGCCCTGTTCTCAAATGTTTCTGCTTGAGTCTCAAGTAGAGAAGTTCTGATTTCTCTTTGGAGAGGTCTAGGTCTGTAATGAGATCATTCAACTCGTTTTGGGTAAGCCTCTCCGGCTCCGATTGCTCTTCGTCAGGTGTGTAGTCAAGATAGGCCGAAGGTCCCGCATCCCCGCCAATCGCACCTTCGTCGGATTCCCTTTCGTCTTCTAAAGAATCGAGTCCATGCTCTGGAGGTACCGGAATCGGCAGCGTGTCATCGTGAGGGATCGGTCTGATCGCGGAGTCTACGTTCGGATAAACGATGTTATGCTTGTTCTTCACGGAGAATCCAGTTATGTTAACATTGCAAAAGTAACAATCGCCATGATGGTCTCTCGGCTCCCTCCATATCATGGGTATAGCGAACGGCATCGACTCTTTCCTTTGGTTTAACCAGTCACGTAATCCATTCGAACAAGCGATACAGATAACATGGGGCGCCCACGCATTATCTTGGTTGCCTAGTGGACAGCCGAAGTATAACCGGTAAATTTTCCGAAGATCCATCGTGATTGTACGCCGTTGTGATTTCGTCGCGAACGAGCCGCACACTTAACAGATATTGTCGGGGTGATTTTTATACTTTCGAGGCATGATGATCGATGAGTGGGTTGATGTAAATCACCTAAAAAAATAAAATGTGTAAGTGGGCGACGTAAAACAAAACAAAACACAACACAAAACTAGACATGTGACTGTTACGCCAAAGAATAATAGGGTGTACATGTGCAACGTTTGAAAATTTGTGGCCAGCAACTGCTCTCACCTAAAATACCACAAGACAACCTGCGGAAAGCGTAAGTTGAAACGACAAAATGCCATACATTAGGGTAAAGAAACGGTAAAGCAAAAACCTACACCTAAGCTGCAACGACAAAATACTCGGCTACATGTATAAAGGACGCATATTATATATTGTATATATAGTATTATATATTATATTATATGTAGTTTTATGAATATTATATATATTATATATAGTATTAAATATATATTATATTTATAATATATATTATGATCGGTCTCATCTCGAAAACTATACGTGCTAGAGGAAAACCGAAAACAGATTTGGAATCAGCGTCCCAACAGCTATCTAGCCCATCCATAATTATATCTGATGAAAATACTTGTTGGCCAGTAATATTTGATTAAGCAACCGCAACCATTTAACCATTGATTAAGCAACTATTTAACCCCATTTATAACAATAACTACACAGTATGACCCACAAGGTGGATGATTACTTTAATAATAATAATAATAATAGAAAGTCGATATCAGCACATGTCTTTATAAAGGATTTACATTTAATTTCCAATATTCTGAATAGTTTTTTATTTTCAGTACTGAGTTTCTTAATAATAATTCTAGATAAGAATTTGCAGTATGTTAAGAAACCTACATACAGATAGATGGTGTTGCTATGGGCACACCATTAGGACCTACTTTCGCAGACTTTTATATGTCAAACTTAGAAAAATAAAATAATGAAAGAAAACAATTTCTACAACCCAAAACTGTATATGAGATATGTCGACGATACCTTCATACTATTTAGAAACAATAACCACATTCCTTTATTTATTCGAAGACTTCATGAACTAAGTAAATTAAAATTCACATTTGAACCTTCCTTGAATAATACACTCTCTTTTCTCGACATTAATATATTCATTGGTCAAAATGGATGTTTAACGACTGGTGTACATGTTAAACCAACAGACAAAGGAACGTATTTAAATTATAATTCATACCAGAAAAATATAAACTATCAATAATTAAAACACTCGTGCACAGCGCTTTCAATATATGCTCAAGTTGGCAACTATTTAATCAAGAAATTGAGAGAATAAAGCAAAATCTAATAAACAGTGATTTTCCGCTATTTTTAATCGATAATATCATAAACCGAACTCTAACAAATTTATATAACAAAAATAAGGAGGAGGATGAAAATAAAAATAAAAATACAGATATAAAATTTTACTTCGAAACAAGAAACCCAACAAGACTAAAACATGAAGAAAAATGTCTAAACAATATATTAAAGAGGCACATAAAACCAATGGATAAAGAAAAAACTATCACTGTTAACATATACTATAAAAACAAAAAGTTATCAAGCCATTTTTCGACACGTAGCAAAAACCCTGATAAGAAACATCATGTGGTGTACCAATTTACATGTCCTGTAGTTGACTGTACGTCGACTTACATTGGTTACAACACAACCCACATTAAAGAGAGAGCATACCAACATAAATATCGTCCAAGTAAAATTAACGAACATTACAGAGTAGATCATAAGATATTAAAGTTAGAAAATATCTCACAAAACTTTCAAATCTTATACTCATCACATAACGTACAAAAACTAAAAATTGCCGAAGCCTTTTACATTAAAATGAAAAAAACGAAAATTAATATAAAATTTAATGAACTTTCGAATATTCTTAAATTAATTTGGAATTGTATCAAATTTACAATAAAAAAAAATATATATAACCTATTTTACTTTAAAATTATGTATAAAGCTCTGAAGATGTTCAAAGTATATGAACGAAACGCGTCAGCAGAAGAAAAAATGAAGACAGTATTCTTAGCATACTACAAATTCTTATCTAGAATTATTATTAAGAAACTTAGTACTGAAAATAAAAAACTATTCAGAATACTGGAAATTAAATGTAAATCATTTATAAATAATAATAATAATAATAATAATAATAAATACAATGAGATTTTCCTTCAGAAATTCTTAATAATAATAATTTATGACGTAATTACTGGCTTAAAATTTCCTTATGGTGGTGAATCTAAAATTAACAATATCATTTGTTCCAAATTCAAAATTCAAAGAACTTTATTCATAAAAGAATACAAGGACAGAATTTTACAATTTTTAGATATTTGATATTGTCAGTACTCTGAAGTGAATATGCCGTTGGAAGCATGGATGCTTTTTATGAAAATTAATAGTATTTTCTTTATTTATTACATAGTGAAAGTGGCAAGTAATAGTAATAGCGATAAAAAAAATATTAATACAATACTAATAATAAATACAATATAAAGTTTACAAAATGTTACATAATATTAAATTAAATGATTTATTGTATATTTAGTAGAAAATAAATGATGGTTAATGAAAAAACATAAAAATGAATAGTTTACGAAATCAAAGGTGCTTGATGAAATTAACATATTTTAAATAGTTGATTACAAAGTGGGAACTTCAATAATAATGCTAAAACGGCAGTAGTGAACTTATACATCAGTTGAAGATAATGATTTGCATTTTTAGTAATTTGCTAAATATATTTACTGATGATACCTGCCTGATATTACTAAGAATTGCATTCCATACATATTCTCCTTTGAAAGAGAATGCCTTTCTTCAAGTTTCTATTGTATATTTAGGTTTGTGTGTAAAATCCCTGGTCAGTCTGGTGTTATAACGCTAGTTTTTTCTATGGGGGAATGATTGCTCTTTGAATGGGAGAAGTATGTTGATTTTTATTGATAACTTTGAACATATTGACAGCAACATTGAATATGTATAAGTCATTCGGTTTTAAAATATTTAGCTCTTTAAACACTGGGGAAGTGTGACTTTGTCTGTTGTCATTATTCGAGTGAGTTCGCAGACATTCTTTATGAATTACTTCCAAATTATGTTTTCAGTGTTGGGCACTAAAGCGTTAATCCGATAACAGTTAATTAACGAAGTTAACTTTTTTTAACGGACTATTAACGGAAGTTAATTTCCATTTATCGTTATCGGACCAGTTAACTTCCGATAACTCGATATTTAGTCTGTTAAAGTCCGTTAACACGTTAACTGCGAGGAGTCATTCACGGAAGATCACCGCTCCGCGAATGAATTCAAACCGCCATAACTTCAGTCTGCCAATTCCGTCCTCTGCCGCAGTGGAACGGCTCTTCTCTCTCGGCAAGGACATCCTGAGGCCCAAGAGGTCAAGACTGGCAGTTGGGCCTAACTTTGAGAAGTTGGTCTTTCTGAAGGGCAACCAGCACATTGTGTCATAGTTTTTAATAAATGTGCCTAAAATTTAATTTTACCTTTCAGTTCCCGCCATAATAATTCTCTGGTAAATTAAAATTTAGTTAATGGTTAGTGGTTACAAGGGTTTCAAAACATGTAATCAGTACATTTTTTATTAAAAATAAAAAAAAAAGTTATTAAGCAAAAAAGTTGCAAAACTTGATAAAAATACAGTTAAATACCTATTTATTGTTGGATTTTGCATAAATAAACATTTTCTATGGGTTTTAAAGCTTTTTTCCTTGATTTTTTTAAATGTTAGTAAAGAAATAGTTATCGTTAACGGATTATCGTTAACTTCCGTTAACTTTGTAGTAAAATTATCGGATTATCGTTATCGGAGTTAAAAATTGGGGTTAACGGATTATCGTTATCGAAGTTAACTTTTTGGTTGACGGTGCCCACCACTGGATGTTTTATATATTTCTTGCCACAAATTTTGTTGGAGCACTGGTTAACACACTGTTAATTTTTAAACACTGTTAATTTTAATAAGAAGGAGCACGAAACTGACAAGCTTCACCGGCACTGGCCCAAAACAAAATGAGGTCAATCTTTGATAAAATGGTTCACGTTTGGTCACTTACTCTCACTTTACACTACTTCCCTTACTTACCCTCAAACTCTACTAGTCCCTTCTTCTCGTCTCCAGCAGATTTTACCTCGTCCCTCCCCATTGATGTGAACGCGTGCACTGTCAGGTTCCTTGCGAACCATAATACTAATACATGTAATAACATTCATGTTTTTCAAAGAAACTTGAATCCTGTCGTTAAATTCTTGTGATTTTGCGTTTGTTAAAGACCTGAAATATAGTTAAATAAATCACTGTGTAACAAAATTTTGTAAAATTTGTGTTTATCTTATTTTTAGGTGTTTCTTTATGTTTTTGGGTGCGGTGAATTAAAAAATCGCATTAGTTTTCTCGTGAAAACTCTAGTTTCTTCTGAAAACCATAATCTATTTTTTCTACCTAGTGGCTTATCAAAGAGCAAAATCACAATGAAGAAAAGGAAAGGAAAATAAATATATTTTATATTTAAAGATATATATACTGTATATAATGTATATATAATGTGTATATAATGTATATATAATGTATATAATGTGTATATAATGTGTATATATAATGTATATAATGTATATATAATGCACACAAATATGCTCACAAATCTAAACGGATAATGCTTAAAAATGTACATTTGAGCGACTTTTTCTCTTGTAGTCCCGTGGATTATCTCGTATTGAACATCAGATATAGTCGCCCATCATAGCTTCGTCCCATTTTCCCTGATCTCTCCTTTCCATGGTTTGGATATCTTGGTGAAAATGTTCACCATGTTCTTCACTTACGTCACCCAAATTTGGTCTGAAGAATTCTAAATGCGAGTTCAGATAGTGTAACTTCAGGGACATTCTACAACCTAACCTTTGAAAGTGTTTGAGTAGATTTTTTCTACTAGCTCTTTGTAGTTGTCGTTCTTCTTGTTACCTAAAAATCCATGTACTACAAGCCGAAATAACTGCCAAGCATTTTTTTCAAGAGCTGTCATTTTTTTCTTCTAACTCTTTAGATGCTAACATGCGTCTGACTTGAGGTCCAACAAATATGCTTCCCTTGATTTTAACTTCGAAAAGTTTGGGAAACATTGAGTGTATATGATAAAGAGCATCACTTTCAGCATCTAAAGTTTTGATGAATTGCTTAATAAGACCAAGCTTGATATGCAGTGGGGGTAGCAAAATTTTGTCTGTTGGAACAAGGGCTTCGTTAAGAACATTGTGTTTGTCTGGATCATTTCTCACGGGCCATTCCTTTCTGACAAAGTGCTCACCATCTGCTTTGCTGTCCCAAAGGCAGAGGAAACGAATATTTAGTGTAACCGCCCTGTAGTCCAAGCAGGAATCTTACCATTTTGAAGTCTCTATATACATCACATCTATGTTCACTGTAGTTTATTTTGTCGAGCAACTGCTTTACATTTTCATATTCTTCCTTCAATTCAACCGAATGAGCCACAGGAATAGATGGAAACAGGTTTCCATTATATAGTAGGATGCCTTTTAAACTTCTAGTTGAACTGTCAATAAACAAACGCCAATCAGCAGGGCTGTATTCAATTCCTATCTCAGCAAAAAGGCCATTCACATCACAGCAGTGGCAAATAGCAAAGAGAGCTCGATGCAAAACAGGATTGGAAAGAAGCGCATCGCAAATGCCTATTCCTGTAGAAAGTAGAAAGAGATCTTGACACTCGGGTCCCAAAGATTTCACTCTTTAAGGCGGGACGTCCTAATTTCTGCATTGGTTTTCGTAAGGTTTATATCCCTGACTAGGTCGTCGATGTCTTTCTGGTTGAGGAAATGGGCTGACGTATTGGAGCTTGCCTCGAAGTCAGCATCTTCATCTTCATCGGAGGATATTAAAGGTGTTTCTTCTATTTCCTCCATGGTGGGTGGGCATTAGGGTGGTCCAAAAAATAAAATTTTGTAATGTTTTATCTCCACATGGCTGCTCCTGTTTCAATATCTATCAAACATCTCCATGCCAAATTTCAGCCTAATTGAATGATATTTACTGGTCGCTATGAATTTCATTTTACTACTCATTTTCTAGTAGATTGATCTTCTGGGTTAAAAAATTTAAAAAAACAAGGGCAAATACTAGTTTATTTGTTTGAAAACAGATTAAATCTCAAAGAAAACAGCATATTTTTTTAGAAAACAGAATAGCTCTTAAAGAAGACAGATTAATTTTTAAAGAACAAAAATGATATGTTTGATAGAAAATTACATTTATCATTCGTTTATAATATACATCATTACTTAGATTAACGCTTCATCATTGACTCCTTCGAAGACGATGAGTAGTTTTGGCGATGTTTTGCTACTAATCGGAGGATGAATTGTTTTTGTTCTTAATCCTTCGTCAAAGATGTATTATATGCCTTGATAAGGGCGGAATCATTGACAACTTTTGGGCTGATCGCGATGCGTCGAAACTCTTGACAGCAATCATCCTCAGACCAGGAATTGAGATCGGTCCTCAGGAAGGTATCTTCCGCTGCCTTCCTTCCTTCCTTTTTTTTAACAGATTGAAGATTCCCAGGGTTCTTTTGGTGACCATTTCATACAAATTCAAATCTTCAATGTTTCCTTCAAGCTTCAATCGACGAGTAACAGTGGTATTTTCGTTACGTTGGAGGTTTACGACCATCTTCCGTTTGGTCTCAGCATCGACTCTAGGATCGAAGAATGCAAGGCCGATGAGATGCACTCCAAGATACCACAGGTGCCGTTGAAGAGCTGTGGATGATGCTTTGGAAATGGTCTGATTTGGGTACTTTTGCAAGATTTAAAGAAGCCGAATATCGTTGAAAGGAGCGTTGATTCCGACGGGGGGCCTCGTTCCAAAAACGTGTGTAGACCAAGGCGATAAACAGTGAGAGCTCGGTGATATTCTCCGTCTCACGTGCTGTCGGCTGTAGTTGATGCTTGAACAGATAAATTTTGAGGACGTAGATGGCCTTGGCCATCCAGCGTGCATGGTGTGTTGGTCCTGAAGCGCGGACCTTGACTTCTTTTTCATCACGGCACCCGAGGAAGGTGAGGCAGAGTCGTAGCAATTCCTCGTAGTCATCACGCGATTGTTTAACTCCAGTGCCTTTGTGAAGTACTGGATCATTTCCTCTCGAAGCTGGAACATCTTTGGATCTCTGAATAGGATGTTTGAAGCCTTCATGAAGGAATCCTTCTGAAGTGATGGCCATTTTTTCTGAAAACGTTTAAAGAGAGTCGTTTCCGGGCCATCTGTGGGTCCAAGAAGTGCGTTGCAGGTGTTTGACAAGACGACTTCAAGGATATGATGTCGACAAGCGATCCAGACAAGTTCCCTCCCTACTGCTTTTTCAATGATGGTACAGGCTCCCTTGGCTTAGGGCGGGTCGTACTCAAGTGACAACATGAATCTGAAGGAAATCCTACCATCAGGGGTGTCTAAATTATGTGTTTTTACATGGGGAATTCAAATATGAGCTTCTTTTTTGGATAGGATAACTCTAACCTACATCATTTTGTATTTCTAAATTGCCAATTTTACCCTTTTGAACCCCTTTATAATATATTAAAAGATATAAGGTAAATCATTTATATTGACAAGGCCAAATCAACTTTACATATATTTATTAATAGGTGAACTGCATGTATATCACTGGATATAATTACAAAGATCATTCTCCTGACATCTTGAACTTTGCCAGGTTGCACAAATCCTGCTTTGACTCAGACTTGGACATCAGCTTCCTGCTGGTCTCCTGAGCCCTGATCCCTCCATCCCTCTTTTCCTGTGAGAAGTACTTCGCAGAAGCCTCAGTCACCATTTTAACAACCCTCTCAATGCTTTGTGTGTGGCAAGGCCAGTTGCGCACCACCATGGGGGTGTTGATGAAGTTTTTCACCTCTGAGGTGCTTAGAGAGCAGGTGAGAGGTGGCTCTGACACACCTTCTGACCAGCTGATCAAGTTACCGATGCTGGAAGCATCACAATTGATGTCAGGTGTCCTTCTGCTCCTAACAGAGGAGTCCCCCAGCTGAGTGTCCGGGTCCCCCTCTCCCCTGATGGCCAGGATTCTCTCCACCCCTTCAATCCTCTCCTTCTGATCCTCAGAGCAGAGTAGTGTTTGGAGGATGACTTCACTGTGGGCATACCAAGCAGATCTTCTCACAGTTGGCATCACAATATCCAGCACCTCCTTTCTCTGGGACTTGAGGCAGTCCAGCTGAAAGAGGATGTGCCTAGGCCCTTCGATCCAGGAGTGCTTGACCTTCACGTTGAACCAACATGGGTAATACACTCCAATGATGAATTCCACAATGAATTGCAGAATCTTCAGGTTCTTTCCTTTAAGTCCGTGCTTTGACACCCAGAGCCTGAGAAGTCTGTTCGCTGTGGTGAGCCAGCGGCTGTGGTTTACTGGTCCTATCTCTAACAGAGCCAGCCCTGCAGGAAGTACTCCATCCCTGACTGCACAGACAATTTTATAGCCATAGTATTGATCAGTTGAGAGATCTTGAATGACCTTGTCAGGAAGCTTGATCAGTGGAGGGCCAACAGAGATTCGGGTGAAGTTTGGATTGATATCAAAGTCTGTAGCAGAATCAAGGAGCTTTCCTATTGGCCCGGATAATTTTTTGTCTGACAGAGTAGGGCCATCAAGGTCAACAATGAGATGGCGCAGGGGAAGTTCAACAGTGTGCAGGTTGCATACCAACCAGACCAGCTTTCTCCCCAGGTGCAGCTCCAGCTTCCGCATTACTCCAGCTTTCACACCAGTGTTGATATTTGTTGAGTCTCCTCCAATGGCCAACAAGGTCTTATCATAACCCCTCTCTTTCAGCCAGGCAAACAGGACCTTAGCAATCTTCTCCGCATGTGACTCCTCTTTAGTTGCTTTCTCTGGGGTAAAGTGGAACAGATAGTAGCTGCCAGGCTCACTAACAACACTATAGTGTTCTTCCTTGATCTTTGCGGGAAAAGATTGGTCACTGCCCTCAGCTTCCATCATCACATTGGTCAGGTCAATCCGCCCATCAAAGTTTAATTAAATTTTGCTCAATGTATCACTATAATATGCGTAGAAATAGCTTTTCTAAAATATAACAGAATAATACTCACATGTGAACAGTAACAAAAAAAATATCAGTAGATAATCACTAAATCTATCCCCTCACTGCAAGCCGAGGTGGTAAAATAGCTTCATAAATCATGAGTCACTTCAAATATTTCACAAAACGTTTTAGAATGTTCTGAAACGTTACATTCTAGCCTCTGAGAAAGGTGGCTCAGAAAATGGCCTAATGCGCGCCAGAAAACCGTCAAAATATTTCATATACCAAACTGTATGATAATTACAATTAAGTGGAATGGCACACCTTTTTATTTGAGTATTTAAATATATTATTATTATATGAATTACATTATATGTGTTTATATGAATTAGTTAGAACAATGCTCAATGAGAGATAACGTGAGCAGCCATGATAGAAAACGTGAGAAGACATATTCTGGGGTAACTACAATAGTAAAATAATCAACAATTTAATAATAATCAACTGCAAAATGATGTAGGTTAGGGTTATCAGAATTAAATATTTTCTTCAGAATTGTGTTCTATACACCAAAATATGTCATTTGAACACCCCTCTCCATTGATTTTAAAAAAATGCATAGTATGACCCGCCCTACTCCCCTGTGAAGGCCAGTATTAGACGCAGTTGTGTCAAACACGAGACCCTGAATCTCACCGGCGAAGATTCCAGTCATCAATCGTCGAAATGCAAGCCTTGGCCTGTTCTTCTATAGCTCGTTGTATTTTCGGCACGGCTAGGAGTTTTTCCATCCCATTTCCAGTAACGATTACCGCGGTTCGTTTGGCTATTTCCTTTGCGCCGCCGATGTCGGGAAGTAGTTTCCCATCCCAGTGAAGAAGAAGGGGTCCTTCGACAGAAAGCGAAGCTTGATCCTCTTTGGCTGCTGCCTGCCTTGCTTGCCTTCTTGAACGACAGATGGAGCTGCGTGAAAGAGTCATTGTAGAAATATCATAGCCCAGGGCTTGAGCGACTGATCCAGCAACGAAGACTGCTCCTCGATCGGGAAGGTTGACGCGATCAAGAGCAGCAACCACATCTGGTGATGTGAAGATATTGTTTCGTTTCGGAAACCAATGTAGGAGAATTTCGACTTATGACTGATCGAGGCCCGTGGTGTAATAGATAGCGCATCTGACCGGCAATCGGAAGATCCTGGGTTCGATTCCCGGGCGGTTCACCTCATTTTTCATTTGTGCGTTATTTCTCTTCCTCGTGTGCAGAACGCTCCTCTATACTTACGTCGTTTCTATACATTAATATACTGCGTGGTCATTGCAGTTAAATGTACATATTCACGATTTGCGAGGGTGCCCTCTCAGGGCATTGGTTTCTGCCCTATGTAGGAGAATTTCGACTTATGACTGATCGAGGCCCGTGGTGTAATGGATAGCGCATCTGACCGGCAATCGGAAGATCCTGGGTTCGATTCCCGGGCGGTTCACCTCATTTTTCATTTGTTCGTTATTTCTCTTCCTCGTGTGCAGAACGCTCCTCTATACTTACGTCGTTTCTATACATATATATATATAATATATATATATATAATATATATATTTATTTATACTAAATAAATATAATACATATGAATTAATACTTAATATATATGAATTAATACTTACATGAGATACTATTCCAAAGCTCTTGAAGTTTGAACGAACTTAAAACCGTCCTCCAACAAGTTTAAACTTGAAATGATGCACGAGTAAATGATCTGTCTGATTCGCAAACAGCATTATACAAGAAATCGAACAATTGCATCATCCTCTGAAATGTGGGCGGAGTCAATGTGGCGTGACTACCGCGTCCTCTAAAACTGAAGTGGGTAGAAAATGATTAGCTAATTAATTAATTGAAAATGTGAAAATCATAGCGACCTCTTATTATGTACTGAATCGACAGATATTTTGCACAAAATCACTTCACATCTAAAGGAATAAGAGCAGCCATCCATGTGGAAAGCATTTCTAACTATTTTGAAATTTTAGCCCAAATTTTGGACCACCCTAGTGGGCATGGAACGGGTAAATCTTCATTATGGGGGACTGGGGCAAAAGAGGGTGGGATATTTGGATAGTGGACATTTTTTCGACCTTTACCTCTCTTGTAGAGTGAAATGTCTACCATGCAGAATTAGCAATCATCGTGGTGATTGATTTGCTCCCTCCAAATGCGAGGAATAGCAAATGGCATGCCTTTCCTGGTACCTCGCAGCCATCCTTCTAATGTGGAACGGCAGTTTCTACAGCAAAAGTCAGGTGCCCATGATTTATCTTGATCGCCCATGGGCATGCCAAAGTAAGCGTGATATGCCGTACAAAACTTCGTTCCTGTGTCAATTTTGTGCTTTGCTTGCTTTGGATCGATGTAATGGCCGCAAAGATAACAAAATGAATCTGCAGAGTGTCTGCAGGGCCTATTGGTAGCCATTACCATATAATTCTAATTCAAATATCTGAAAAATACAGAAAAACATTTTATAAACAGAAATAAGAAACCAAATATGTACAAATATTTAATAATGGGCCTTAACCAATAAAACATTACTAATAAACCCCAGTTTTGGGGACATTTTGAATTTTGAACTTGAAATTACTTTTGCTATCTCAGAAAAATGCTTTAAAAATGGCGAAAAAGTAAGATTTCTAAATTTGACCATATCATAAAAACTAGTTTTCCGAGCAAAACCTATGCCAAATCTGTAATCAGCGTGGCCGAAACATATAGAAAAAATCGAAAAATCAACAGAAACAAAAAATTATTGCACAGTGTAATTAGTATATACCACCATCATTAACTATCTGACAGTGGTGGCGAACCTATGGCACGCGATCAAATTTGCCTGGAACGCCTAAGCATAGAAATTGTTATCCAAAAACTGAGTATAAAATAATAGACTTAATGTTTATAATTTGGTATAATATATATAAACTTTGGTGGGCACGCTAATTTTTTTTATGGTTTACATGTTTTTTTGGGTACGCGACTGTAAACAGGTTCGCCACCCCTGAACTATCAAATAAATATAAAGAAATCATTATATAATTATTATTAGAGTTAAATTCAGGTATATCTATGTATGTATGTATGTCAGGTATGACTGACTATAAATCAGGATGTATATATTAATCTGGATCGCATTTTTCGGAGCAAGTATAGTTTACGTCCCCCTGACGCAAAAGGGGACATAAGCTACACTAGGTCAAAGATGGGGAACGTAAACTACACTAGGATCTTTAGGAGACATTTTTTAAATGAATCCATCAATAAAAGGTTAAAACAAACGAAAATATTACGACTTAACGTAACCAATCGTAACCAATCGTCAATCGCCAATTCGCCTCATTTTTCATTTATTCGTTATCTCTCCTCCTCGTGTGCAGAGACGTTCCTTAACACTTATGTCGTTTCTATTCATATATATATATATATATATATATATATATATATATATATATGTGTGTGTGTGTGTGTGTGTGTGTGTGTGTGTGTATATATATATATATATATATATATATACAGTATATATATATATATAAATTGACGATTGGTTATGTTAAGTCGTAATATTTTCGTTAGTTTTAACGTTTTATTTAATTAGGTATACGCGGACAAAGTTGGGGAACGCAAGCTACTCTAGGATAATGTAGGGGAACGTAAACTACACTAGGATAATGTAGGGGAACGTAAACTACACTAGGCACCACAGCGGGACGTAAACTACACTTGTTTCAATTAATTATTGTGACTCGTGCGAAATGTAGTTTATATTGTAAAACGCTTTGATTATCAGCTCTTTTATTGTTCTTCACTCAAGAAAAACTTCAGAAGAACTTTCAGGTGTATATACAGGGTGTTTCAGGAGGAAAGGTCAATACTTCGGGAGGTGAGAGTATCGGTCATTGTGAGAAAAAAAGTTCATATGAACATGTGTCTAATTCTGAATGGTTACGGAGATAGAGCTGTTTGAATCTGATGCGCGCGCAGCTCTTCCTCCCCGCGGTGGTCCCATTCAATGGCCACTAAGGTCTCCAGACCTCTCTCCGTTAGATTATTGTTTGTGGGAGTGGATGAAAGGGTAAGTTTACAAAAGAAAGGTGGATACACGAGAAGAATTGCTCGCGCGCATTTTGGATGCTGCTGCCCGCATAAAGGAACGTCAAGATCAACTCAGACGAACAACACGCGATCTTCGCACACGAGTTGCAAAGTGCATTGAGGTTGACGGTGGGATTTTCGAAAACGTATTGTAAACTGTAACAAATTTGTCATTTCTATATCTGATACCATTCAAAATGCCAATGTTTACACATTAAATGTTAGAAACAGTAATTGGTTTCTCTTTCTTGATTACCATTAACAATGCTTTTGCAGTTGTAGATTCAAACAGCTCTATCTCCGTAACCATTCAGAATTAGACACTTGTTCATATAAACTTTTTTTCTCACAATGACCGATACTATCACCTCCCGAAGTATTGACCTTTCCTCCTGAAACACCCTGTATATTACTCTGCAATCTTACTCTAAACTTAAACTTCATTTATATAAACCTGCACTGATTCTCTGCAATATGCTGCACATCCTAACTTTTTCTAAGTCGAATCATTTTCTCACTTCCACTCATTTCATTGTTTACTCGATATTCATGATCTACGTTTAAGATAAGATTATTCACTTATTACATTTGTAGAAAAAGTTTCTTTTGAAAAATTCGATTGGTTTAATGTGTATTTTTTTACTTTTTTAATTCTCTAAAAGTTATATACGTAATATAACTTATTTAAAATATGGACATTCATACATACATATACACATACATACAGTATTATCAAGAAATTTTATCATAAACCATCTCCTTTAAGTCTTTGGCTTAAAGATAAGACATGTAATTTGAGTGTTCTTGTCAAGATGTTTGTCTCAACATTAAATTACTTGTCTAAATTCTTGAAGGACGAGTATTAATTGCTTGCATATTTACAATTTAAGAACAGTGAACAGCAATTCAAATTGTGGTAAGTAATGTGGTAAGTATACTTTGATATCAGTTCCTGAAGTAAAGAGGATGATTAAAGAGTTAAAGACTGGTTCTGCGTCAGGGGTAGATGACCAATCGAATGAGCATTTAAAATATGCCACTGACGTGGTATGTCTGCATATATCATTGCTCTTATCAGCCATGCTTGCTCATAGCTATATCCCTGCAGAGTTCATGAGGGTATATATCTTGCTCCTGGTCAAAAATAAGTATGGAAACATTCTGTCCAGCAATAATTACAGGCCTATTGCTGTCAATTTCTGCTTCTCGAAACTATTAGAAAAACTCTTGTTACTCCGATTAAATGATTACCTATGGACATCTAATTACTTTAGTTTAAAAAGGTCCCACTCAACTGAACTGTGTATCTTGTACTTAAAGAAACAATATCTAAATACACTGACAGTAATTCAACTATTATTGTTGTTTCCTAGATATAAGTAAGGCATATGATAGAGTGAAACACAATATTTTATTTAAAAAACTAGAAGACAGGAAGGTTCCCATGTACATATTAAATTTATTGAAATTTGATATTCCCACCAATCTTTTACCGTTAGGTGGGGCAATGTACTATCCGAATGTTTTGGCCCCTCTTGCGGGGTGAGACAAGGCTCTGTGCTCTTTCCTATGATGTTTAATGTGTATATTGACGAATTAATTGCTTCACTTAATGAGGCAAAAGTGGGATGTTGTATAGATAACACAAGGGTAAATAACTTAGTTTATACCGATGATATGGTGTTAATAAGTCCCTCTGTTAAAGGTCTGGATCGACTACTAAAAGTCTACGAAGTGTATTTGCAGAAACATGATATTATCCTAAAAGCTGTAATCAGCCAGCTGATATTAGGTTTAAAATGAAAGGTGAAGTAATTGAGAATGTACAAGAGTTTTAGTATTTGGGTCAAACTATCACCAGCTCCTTCAGTGATGACTCAGATATAAGAAAACAATCTCGAAGCCTTTGTGCTAAAGCGAATATGACTATAAGGAACGTTCGGTTCTGTACAATTGAATTCTCGTACTTTCTGCAGTAATATATACGGACAGCAACTCTGGGTGAATTATAAAAAAGGTTCTAGCAGAACCCTAAATTTGCTGTACAACAGGTCTTTTAGACTCTTATATAAATTACCTCCGAGATGCTCAGTTTCGCAAATGTTTGCTACCCGCAATGTCCCGAGCTTTCCGGAGGTAACAAGACGTGCTCAATACAGTCTAATGCAAACAATTAAAAAATCAACCAACCCGATGATCCAAGCTATCCATGAGTCCTGCCGTTTATTCTCTAAGCTATGGAATTCTTGGTACGAAGACGTCTGTCCGTAGCTCCACTTAATTTCGACATTACTGTATTCTTTCTAATCAACTCTATATATTTCCATCCTTAGTATGTGAACTGTCATTGTATTAATAATATTTGTAATATGGACTATAGCCTGCCAATAAACCTTTTCATTTTCATTTTCATTGCAGTAACTGTGAAATACATAAAAAGGATAAAAAATGTTTCGGGCTATTCGGCGTGAGTGTTGCAGGCCAATAACTAGGACAACTTAGCGTAGTGTAGGCCTAGGTCACCAATTAGTCAAATGCCTACAGGATTATTTACGCCTTAATAATGTATTGAATATTAAAATAACTTAAAATAATTAGTTTTCTAAGAACTAGACAAATTAAGAATAATAATGCGAAGCATTATGTACAAAGCATTAAAGTTATGTGTAAGCCAAGATAGACGTTTAACTACTCGGGTATCTGGTTCTACACTGTGCTGGATTGTCCTAAGTATATACAAATTTAGTGATAATGATAATGATCAGCTTTATTGGCACGATTAAATCCCATAATTTCGAAGCAGTTCTACAAGAGGTAACTCGTGTGTACACTCGATCTGTAGAAGTTAAGAACACCCGATAAAATTAAGTCAGAATAGCTTTGTAATCGGTTAGGCAAGTTAGTTCAGGTAAGGTTAGATTATTAATTATGGGTTCTGTCTTCGAGTTCTGCATGGATTCTTAAATTTTACCAAAATCAAATCTTATTTCTTTGGTATAGTTCATATATATATAAATATATAAACGCCGGGTTAGGTATGCCTATGCTCGGGTTAGGCATACGTATGTCACGGTTAGGCGTACGAATGGTTAGGTTAGGTTAGCGTATATATATATATATATATATATATATATATATATATATGTTAACCCCTCCGTCTATGGCCCTGGGTTGGTTCAAAGTCGAAGGGGGTTTTGGTTAGGAGGCAGCAACGGATATTTCTCGCGATAATTTTTTCTATAACATTCTAATTTTTTTCTCTCGCTATAGGGTCGACAGACTTGTTAATTCTTCTCTTTCTATGCCACTGGGTGGGTTCGGAAGATCCCGTGAAAACTTACTAAAATTCCTGATGCTTCTCATAACGTATCGGGAAATTATTTTTCTCTGTTGACTGAGTTCTCGGACGAGAGCACGGCTCGAAGGAAAAGATAAAAATAACTTCTTTTACTGTAATTTACTTCTAAAAGTGTACAGATAGTGGTCTGAATTTACAGGGGTAGAGGTTCGACCTCTTTCGACCATGGCTCAGGCCGGAATCTAAAACTATTAAGGAGGCAAGGGGCCTCTGCCCCCTCCTCGCTGAGAGGCTGCTAACGAGGGAGTGTCTCTTAATTTACAGATACAAGTATTAAATAAGTCTAAATTTTTGGGGGAGTGCAGTTGAAGGTTAAGTTTCCCCCTTTAAACACATGATCAGATTTTTGAAAGATTCCAAATAAAAATTTAAAATTAAATAAATAAAAAATAATCGTATTTTCACCGAGTTTACATTTCTAAAGGGCGACATAATTTCGGAGTAGTACATGAGTACAATTTATGTACATCACTTAGTACGTTGTAATTTTGGTTTATTACAATTATGATTATAATTACCAATTCACATTCGCTTATTATCGTTAATTATCGTTATTAAAATATATTAATTACTTTATATTAAATTATTATCATTAATTACAGTTTCATTAAAATACGGTACATCAATTACGTTATTAAGTACATTAGTCACTTACAATTCTTACAGTGTTTTTTTATTATATATGGTTATTAGTACAACACAAAGTACATGGGCACATACGGTATATATTTATATACAACATGACACCCATGATTTAACATAACGCATGATAAAGTGTTATAAATTCGAATTGGAGCGAGAGGAGATTCTACGTCTTCAGATGTTAATTTATTCTGTGATCATCGAATAGCGTACACTTGTATAAGCATTTTCGAGTTCATTGCACGAGGCGAAATAATTAAAAAAAAAAAAAAAATGATACATGCGAACGTATTTGCACGACTTTGAACGAACAGGTACGGATGCGTAAAGTTTTGTGCACATTTCGTAGACTGACACGAGTAAAGTGAATATTTAATAAAATTGATATAGGATAATGGTCAAGCTAAGATATGGACGTATGGGTGAATATGGTCGAATAATAATTATATTGCATCATACCAGACAGGCCATAACATATAAATAATGACGAATAGAGTGTATAATTTTTATTATTATGTTAAAGAATTTACCATACATTGAATACGGAAGATGTCCACAAACTAAATACGTGATTCAGTATTCAAGGTATGGAAAACATGAAGGGAATTAAATTACTTTATTACGTCATAGTTATTCAAATTATGTCATACTTACAGTGTAAGTCATTATTGGGAGGATTTAAAAGAAACGAACTTGAGACAAAGAGTGGGTATCAAGGACCTAGAAGTAAAACTACGGGTTCCAATCCTGTTATATGCAGTTTGTGTGCATAATCTAATAAAATTTAGGGATGAGGGTTAGATGCAAGACAACAATAATTAATTATAATAAATTCTCTAACAAATGAAAAATGGAAATATGGATACGACTAAACCATAGAAATGGTAGGTCGCATGGTTGTGACACTGAAAAAAATAGAAAGCAAAAATCGAAATTCTATCCAAACTCGCTCAGGCGATTTTGGCTTCTCATGTAAAAATGAATATTGATTATTCAGTGTTCATTTTTACAGTTATATATACCACGTGACCACAAAAATTGTCCCTGTTTTTAATCGCTTATTACTCAGTCATTATTGCAGCTTCACAAATGAAATAAAAAGCATTCGAAAGAGAACATTTTAAAGTTTTAATTTATTCTACATGCGTTCAAAGTGACGTCCCTGGACATTCTTACATTTCACACAACGGGAAAGGAAGTTATTTATTACATTTTCCAAA
Organism: Bathynomus jamesi; assembly: GCA_023014485.1. Lineage (NCBI taxonomy): Eukaryota > Metazoa > Arthropoda > Malacostraca > Isopoda > Cirolanidae > Bathynomus > Bathynomus jamesi. The sequence continues at coordinate 14,965 of JAJOZX010006418.1, read as the reverse complement.
ACGCTGCATTCAATGGACTGTACACTCTCTACCACCGCTTCCTTTAATTCTTCGATAGAGGATGGCTCTTGCCTGAATACTTTGTCCTTGACAAATCCCCAGAGAAAAAAGTCCAAAGGTGATAGATCGGGAGATCTTGCGGGCCAGGGAAACTGCGAACGATGAGAAATGAATCTTTGTTCAAAAAATCTTGTTAAACATTCCAGTGATTGCCTAGTTGTGTGGGCTGTTGCTCCGTCTTTTTTTACCACAAAAATTGTCCCTGTTTTTAATCGCTTATTACTCAGTCATTATTGCAGCTTCACAAATGAAATAAAAAGCTTTCGAAAAAGAATATTTAAAAGTTTTATTTAATTTTTTCGATATCCTGGATACGAAATCAGTACTTATAAAAAAATGACAGTTTTATCTACCACAATCATGCGTTATTTGTCGGACATGCAACGTGTTTTCATCGCAGAAGAGATGATCAAACATGGCTCGGTAGTTGCCACCCAACGGTCTTTCAGACGACAATACGGTCAGCAAAGGACCATAGATCCTAAAACGATTCGCAGGATTTTCGCAAAATGGAAACATCACGGCTCAATCAAGAACATGCATAAAGGAAACTCTGGGCGCAGCAAAGGTGTGCGAACCGCTGAAAACATTGATTCAGTCGCAAATCAGCTTGAAACGGACAACAAGAAATCTGTGAGACGACTATCAGCTGTGACAGGAATCAAACGGGAGAGCATTCGGAAAATAATCACGTTGGATTTGAGAATGAAGTCATTCAAAATTATGTGTTTGCAACAGCTTAGCGAACAAGACTACCAGCGTCGTTTGATGTTTTGTGAACGCATTGAAACAATAATTGAACAAAACCAGATAAGATTAAGTGACAGTATTCAGTGATGAATGCCACATCTATCTCAATGGGTTCATCAACAGACAGAATTACCGGTGTTGGTCACAAAACAAGCCAAATATACACTTGGAGAAACCTCTGCATTCACCAAAAGTTACTGTCTGGTGTGGTTTGAGTAGCAGCAAGGTTTATGGTCCTTACTTTTTTGAGGACCCAGAGACAAGGAGACCGCTTTCAGTAACTTCAGAAAGATATGTAGAAATGCTGAACACTGTTTTTGAACAAGAAAACTGCAGTAACAAGTGGTTTCAGCAAGACGGAGCAACAGCCCACACAACTAGGCAATCACTGGAATGTTTAACAAGATTTTTTGAACAAAGATTCATTTCTCATCGCTCGCAGTTTCCCTGGCCCGCAAGATCTCCCGATCTATCACCTTTGGACTTTTTTCTCTGAGGATTTGTCAAGGACAAAGTATTCAGGCAAGAGCCATCCTCTATCGAAGAATTAAAGCAAGCGGTGGTAGAGAGTGTACAGTCCATTGAATGCAGCGTTTTGGAAAATGTAATAAATAACTTCCTTTCCCGTTGTGTGAAAGGTAAGAATGTTCAGGGACGTCACTTTGAACACATGTAGAATAAATTAAAACTTTAAAATGTTCTCTTTCGAATGCTTTTTATTTCATTTGTGAAGCTGCAATAATGACTGAGTAATAAGCGATTAAAAACAGGGACAGTTTTTGTGGTCACGTGGTATATATATATATGTGTGTGTGTGTGTGTGTGTGTGTGTAAAAATAATAACTCAAACATTCATTTTTGCATATAAAGTCCAAACTTGCATGACACTCTAACTGGAAATAAAATTCATGCAAGTTTGGAAAAAAATTAAAATTTTAATTTTCTATATTTTATTTTTGCAAAGTAATACTTGATGCATTATTTTTTTCTTTTAATTACCTAATCATCTTTTATATTAAGCTTAATCATATAATCTTGTTAAATTCTGTAATGTTAATTTTTTTATTTTCTCTTAAATCATAAAAGATGAAGTCAGTAGTATAGGCGCAAAAGGAGAGAGTGCAATACAATTGAAAATGTTGATCACTGTTGCATAAGTTATGCAACAAAAGGGGAGGAGGAATGTTGCAGGATGTTATTCACCAAATGGGGGAATGTTGCAAGATGTTATGCAACAAAGGGGGTTGTTGCAAGAGCAACAAGGGTTATGCAACTTGGAGGCGGAGTTATCCCCCAAGAGAAAGAGAGGAGAAGGAGAGAGAGGAAGAGAGGTGTTCGCCTTGCCAGAGCCAAGCGCATATTAAGACTTCAGCTGAGCGGGCGTTTTCTTAATATGTTCCTAATCAGCCAGTTGGCTTATCTGGCTGAGCTGCCAGATTGCGCTATTTATTTAATTAAAGCATATATTCTGGCTTAACCAGCCACTTGACCTAGAAGGCGTAAATGGCTGGTTCAGGTGTACATTATTGAGTTGCCAGATTGTGCTATCCAGGTATTTTTCGACAGTTGGTTTAAAAATCCGTTTTAGAAGGCAGCACTTTGCTGTAATTAAATGTCATGTACAACCAAAAGAATTAAATAAAACACCATTACATCATTCTTTTATTTAGACGAATTAATGGATTCAATTTCACGAAATATATAGAAAATAATATACAATGGAATATATATGACCAAAATAATAATAGCATAAGAAATACGAACGATGAATACTAATCAAAATAAATATACAATGAAATATATATGATAAAAAATAATAACAGCATAAGTAATACGAACGATCAATATATAATCAACATAAATATACAATGGAATATATATGATAAAAAAATAATAATAGCATAAGAAATAAGAACGAGAAAATATAATCAATAATATACAAAACGTTGTAGTATAACCATCAATATATTAGTACAGGAAAAAAAAAATATATATATATATATATAATATACACAGTTATATTAATAATTAAATATATTGAAAATAACAATATACGAAACGTATAATCACTTGCATATTATTACAGGAAATAGATATATATAATATATATAATATATATATATATTATATATAATATATATATATATATAATATATATATATATATATATATATATATATAATTAAATAAATAAATATACATCAAAATTCTTTATGTTCTAAGGCGCAAAAAGCTAAACTCATACGTAATCGAGTCTACATTCACGTCTTTATTAATTTGCACTTCACGGTAAAACCGTCCAAGCAATACTTCACCGTTCAAGTTATACGGATGCCTATACTCGACATAAATGGCTTTCATATGTTCAATACTATTTTTGTGCCCACTTTATATTTTTGGCAAGTTATCTTTAAACACGGATAGAATACAATCAAAAGCACGCACAAAGAGGTCATCGTTAACCACAACATCATTATTAAATACAAGTTTATAAGCACTCATTTCCAATCGAGGGTTTTTTCTTACCGTCCCGTGGTTTTTAATCGTGAACTCTTTTTCACTCTGCATAGCGGCAATTGAAATAATCTTCCAAGTCGTAACGACAGCTATTCGTTATGTAGAGATACAGCTCTTCAGGGTAAACAGTGTAGGCGAGCTCTGCCCTGTACCGCTCAACTGCTTTGTACCAAAGTTCAGGATATTTCGAAGAATCTAAGCCTTTTAAATATGCATCCAGCTCTAGACCATTATCGCCTTGTTCATTCCTACATTCGATAAATCCGTCGAGCAGAGCGGTGTATGCGTATTCAAGAACTGTGTCAAAATAAGTTATATCCGTAACACGAGGGTCTAATATAGGCTTCAGCTTGCGAAATCCGACGATTTCAAACATTCTGTCGAGGATGAAACGGTTTCACGTCGGGACAAGAACGTTATTATCAGATGCATTCTTCCACATCAGTCGTATATCAATGCATGGTTGATCGTTATTTATACACAACGTGCAAACAACGACAAATGAGGGGGCGTCACTAATCTGTTCTCTTCTTGTACCTACACCTGCAGGTATTTTATAACGGTCCTCTCCCCACTTCTCAGCTATCACGAAGACTCTATTCATCCCCTCAACACTTAAATAAATAACATTACGTTTACCAGAGTTGCTTGCCTGCAAATCGTTTCAAGTACATAGTTAATGGTGCCGGTTTCACGCACGCCTGAACACGCGCAATGACTTCGTCAAGGAGACATCGTACGAGGCGTTGAGAATGCTTCTCAAAGGAGGTTCCATCGTATTCGCACGTCTACTCGGTTCAAGCTCTGAGATGACTATGAGCCACAGATGGACGGATCAGCTCGACGGGCGGAATGAGTCACGCTGATGAAACGTGTACGGGTTTGTTCGAACTCGTATGTTTCGGAGGAGTGAGGTAAACGGGTGGGCGGCTCGCTGAGGGGAGCGAATCACACCATAAACTGCTGAAGCGTTTACAGGCTTGTTCGAACACTTGTCCCCCTGGACAAACAGAATTTTCCGCTACATGAAGCAATACCGGCTTTAATGTTTTATCACTCACCAGACGTTCATTTCCACAAACTAAACATTTTCACAATCCGTAGCACTATTTGATAGAATCATATGCCCATATTTATCCTTTTTGTTCAACAAGCGATACTCGTCTCTAAAATCTGTTAAAAACTCACACAGCCCATTAGCCACAACTTTACTACAAACCTCGTCATGATATTCGGTCTTGGAAAATTCGGTCTCCGAAAATTGAAGTAAATCTATGAGTTCAGATAGCAAAAAATATTTAAATCACATTTGCCAGGTATAATGAAAACATAAACGAGAATTTGAAAAGATTTATTGAAGGAATTGTTTTGTTGTTTAAAACTTAAAACTAAAAAAGATACCCTAAATAATAGATAAAACATAAAAGAAGATTCGGTCTCAGAAAATTCGTTCTTGGAAAATTCGGTCTTGAGACTCAAAAAGAAAAGTTAAAATGATATTAAACCATGAGCAACAGATTTTAAGAAGGCAATTTTATCACTTTCAATATACTTTTGCACAAGTATTACGATGAGCGAGTCAAGTGTTTCATATTTTTCTTTTTACTTGGCTTGTCTCCTCGTTGCAAATGTGAAATTTTAGTCTGCTTGTAACTGATGATTTCAATGCGGAATGAAATGCTTCAAGGGCATTATTAGTTCGGGGCAATTTTTTTGACCTAATCTAAGCTAACAGAAATTTCCAAAACCTAACCGAAATTTCCAAGACCGAATTTTCTGGACACCATATTAATATAGTGTTAAAAATACTTGAGATTCTCCATGATGACAAGCTTTACATTCTCAACCGTAGGGTACGGGTAGTCGATATGACGTAACATGATATAATATCGCTTGTTACACCACTCATCAACAAGACTCACTATCCATAACCGTTGTTTATGTTCTCAGCGTATTGCTTCTTCTACTTCGCGGTATATGTGAGCTTTTATAAAGGTTAGGTCTACAACATACTTCAATACATCGTTTGTACTACGAAATCCTACAATGCCCTCGCCAGAATAGCCGTAGAGTATTTGAACATCTTGGTCCTTCGCACGGCTCAATGTAGCCTTAAAAGTATTAAAGGAGGGGGGGAACAGGGATTTTTTCAGTATCTACCACATCTTGGCACTTTGCCGAATACCACTTCATAAACGTTGAACACGCAATATTAAAGGTAGCCATTACTATTTCTCGTCTACGCGGGAGAATACACGTCTGAGCTCAAGGGTATGCAGAGGTCAACTGAGCACGCAGGAATAGAGATATGCTCAAGTAGTGGCAGGGGTCACGCGACCGATCTTACAGTGGCGGAGCTTAACCTTTTTCTTGTACACACACACACACACACGCGCGCGCACGCACGCACGCACACACGCACGCACGCACGCAAAAGAGAAAACGAAACTTAAATTGAAGCAAATATACGTGATAAATAAACATATCGTTAACAATACACATAATATAAATACAATCAAGGATTAAGGTAGGGAAAGGGTACGGTATCATAGGTACCAGGCACCTGGTAACGTTTCCTATAGGTGTTACTGCATACCTTCGTGCCCCTAAGTTCCTTCACACACCCCAGTTTCTGCGCCCGAAAATTGTGCGTCCCCACAGTCAGTTGAGGTGGCTGGTCTCCCTCAGCTTCCAAGCACACTAGATCCTTCAACGAGTCAAAGTTAACGACTCGACGGTTTGCATGGTTAAGCGTGATACCCTTAGCCTTCACGATTATTTCATATCATCCCCCACCCTCACCCATACCCATAGGTTTTTGGCCCTGTTGATACAAACGAGTCTGCGTATGCACCATCACCATACTCGTCCTTGATCTCATCAGTTAGCTCTCCAAGGAATTCCCCAATAGCAGGCATGTATTCACCCTCCCTCGCTGTGAATATCACTATGTGGCAGCGTACAACACCCTCCGTCCAAGAGAGTGCAGTAGACCCCAAAGTTTGATGCGGGCGTAGGCCGTTTGAAGCTGGCTACATGTATGTTTGTAACCCGTGAGGTATCTGTGGCCAGTTCGGTGATATTGTACATTATTATGTAAGGATTACCTGCATTCACGATCTCCATATCCTCTTTATCAGGAGCATCGGCATAATCCCAGACTTCACTATAACTTTGTGCCAAATGGACGTTCCCTTTGCCGGTATTCTGTGCAAATTTTCACCAGAGACTGTTTAGGCACAACTTTGCACTAAAGCGCTTGCCAGGATTCTTAACAATTTGGGATCGGTCAAGCTGTATACCTTCATGGGCACGGTAACGCTGAATATAAGCCGTTTTTCATCTTCGGTATCAACCCCTCGCTGATATCCTGATGTTTCTACTTTATCCTTCAAAAAGGAGTTTATATAGTGTGAAAAGGTTGGGTAGCTTCTGAAACCTCCACACCTCATGTATCTTCAATATTCTATACCCATGGCGAACGGCTAGGGTCAGCTCAGGGCTTGTATATACACACCTCTGATCTTGCGCTGGTGGGTTGTATGGTTACAATCACCGTTGTTCTCCTGTGCACACTTCACGCACAGGGGAAACATGAGCTTGTGATCTATAACGACGGGTAAGATCGGCATCCATAAATCGCAAGGGGGAGCACGTCTACGAAAGAGAGTCCAAATAGCGCTCATTCAAGTTAGCTGAAAACTCCTCGATGGTTGGTATGGTGGGCCCCACCATTTTTTCAGGCGCACCTACGGGTACGCATTGTTCTTCATCACGTAGGGGTATAAAGAGCAGAAGTCAGTAGTGGAGTTTCACGCCCTCCTTAGGCGGAAAGTATAGCTTGAATGGATTTGTGCGCCCTCCAAACAAGCTGTCACCGCATTTGAGGGTGTCCATTACCATTGAACGTTTGATGACCCTTATTTCTTCACGGTACTGTCCATCTGTTTCCATCCGTGCATCATACTCATGCTCCCACACGATTTTGTGAGTGACTGGGAGCCTATAAGTTGATCACGGTTACGGATCCATGCGAGGCTGTCGGCGGGGGATCTTCCATGGAGGTCCCCTGTGACAGCACATTCAGCGCGCGGGCATCCATGCCACCAGCAGCCGTTAAAGGAATACACAGTCTTCTCACCAGTGGCTGGATCCTCACTTAGCCGTCAACCCAAAAAACACGATCATTGACCTTAACGGGTAATTCACCCGTGTTGCGGGCATGTTTTATGTATACCCCTGTCTGTTGCTGTAGGTGTATGAGCCAGTAAATAGCCGTGTGCCCATAACTGCGGGGGTTGTTTCTGTGAATGATTGCTAAGGTGTCTTTAGGCATAAAGTTATTCTTGAACACTGTAAAACATAATGAGGCGATCGTGGTCGCGACCCGCACGGGATCTCATTTGAAACGGGTTATGTACATCCTTCTGAAGGCTTGAAAGCATACTCTAAGTACACGTACGTCATTCACGCAATAACGTTCACATTCATCGGCTATATTGTATGGACTAGCTTCATTAAAACTGTTGTAGTAGTGGTCAAAATCTTCACGCTCACTATCACTCATGTTGGTGTAGTTACAGTAATGTTTGGGTGGAGGTAGTCCTACGTAATTCAAAGTTTCGTTAGTGAGGAATGTTTAAGGGAAATACCCTTTTGAAACTTCAACGGCTACGCCCATGACCTTGGGCAGCTTTGCTAATTTACAAGGTGTGAACAGCAGGTGTCTTTAAACTGTACATTACCTCTTATCTGCATCTGTATTAGTTGTTGTCTCTTTTCAAGGGATCACCTGTAAATATCGCAGACGACTCGTGTTCAAACAGCTCCTTATAAAGGAACTGTGTCAAATTTCACCCCGTTATGGGCAAGAATATACACAGTCATTTTTTTTAACTTGTCCACTAATTTGACAAATAGGATACAAAGAGTTTCACAGGGCTGCCGTGTGCATTCGTTTTTAAAAACGTTTGTCCATTTCCACATTTGTGGCACTCATCACACTCGATCTCCATGCACTCATCACAGATAGTCTGACTTACGAGTAAATGTGGAATGACCTCTTTGGTTTCAGCGTTCGTGTAAGTTTCTATATCGTAGTACACGGTTATACAAGGCTATTTTAGGCTTAGCATCATTCATATAACATACATGCTTCACTCCATCCGCCTTATATTTTTCATGACATGTAGAACAGTGAATTTCATCGCATTTATGTTTGAAATTCCCCCAATTATCCATCATGTGAAACATGCCGCACTTACAAATCCTCATTTTCCTGCAAGTGCCACTTGCTTTATTGAGTTCAAAGCAATTATTATTGAAAAATTTACGTCTACACACATTACATTCCCTCTTCTCGGTTTCAACTACACGACTTTCACATTTGGGGCTTTGACACGGCTCACATACCATATAGCAATCCATACAATGTTTCACCATATCATCAGCAAACTCGAGACAACCCTTACACAAATCATGATGCCTTCCATATCTTCGACTTTTATCATAATTGGCATAGAGAGCCCTTATGTTACGGATGGGGAGATACGATGTTACTGACAATCCTAAAATAAGTAGAGGTCTTGTACGATCTCTCACGCTGCTTTTAAAAACATACACAGTCCTACGACGATCATCCATTCCAAATACGACTATACGTGCATTCATTTCCTGCTGGCCCTTCTCAGTTCTTCAGGACCCAAATTACACTCAAACTCAAGCTTACAATCTGAAGCCAGTTTACGGGCACGCTGCACAACGTGGGCAGCCAAATTTTTTGCGTCCAAGTATTTAGCACAGTCAATATATGAGCTAAGATTATTGCTATAAAACCACAACCACGATACGTTTAAATGCTTTCTGTAAATAACCGGAGAATTGAAATTAAGAGTATAAGGTGTGGCTCTATGACCCGCAACCGGAATATTCTGTCAATATCTACCATGAAGTTGTCCATATTGAAGGATGTACCACTTTGAGAGGCTTGCATTATACGGCCCAAGATATATCTAGGTCTACAGCCGCCAAACGTCTGAACGGTTTACCCAAAAATCGTCCCCCTCATCTGACCCGAACCTGAAGGATAACCTCGTCCGGACTTCACGTTCGTCGCGGTTCTGAAGGGAAAACTCCACAATACGTTCAACTACGCGCCGCAGTCCGTTGGTATACAGGGATCCAGGGTCAACCCTGACCACGTACGATTTCTAGTCAGGGCAGGGGTGGGGTAGCGGTGCGCACCAACTCGAATGTTATACCATCCTCCAACAGTATGAGAAGCTGCTGTGGAGGAATTACCCGGAACTGAACAATGGGGCATATTTGAGGAAGGTACTATTGTGGGGGTTGTGTCGTAAGACGTAGAGGTTGGGGCTCTATTACTGGGGTCTAACAACCGGAGCAATCCTGGCACGCTTTATACCTGACGTGGAGGGTTCTTCATCATGCTTCCGCTTTGAACTGTCGCATGCTACAGGTGTCGCTGGTGAGGGTTCGTCAGCGGGGAAGGGTCTGTAGCTGCACGGTCATCGGGTTCGTCTGTGATATCGATGATGGGTGCTGTACATCGTCGTCATTCACGGTTCTGTGGAAGAAAACAAAATATAAGGGCAGCACTCAAAATTTGTAATATTTTGTAAATGACCCACTTAGGGGTGTGACGTGTTAGATATGGAATCTGTAGAAAAATTCAGGTTCACAAGCCCCTCCACATGTATTATATCTGGCCCTACAGGATGTGGAAAAACTGTATTTATGCTTAAAATCATTAAAGATACGGGGGAGATGTTCTCAAAATTTGTGCATCAAGTAATATGGTGCTATTCGACGTATCAGTCAGTGTTCAACGAGTACCAAGATGAAATTTTGTTCCACAAAGGTGTATATGATGTTAATTCGTTAAAAGGTAATGAGCATGCAGTTATTGTAATAGACTTATTTAATGGACATTGGTTCCGCTTATACATGTTTTCTACCATTTAATAAATTAAATGAAAATACAATATGTTTTGTTCTTAAACCCCCAAAAAAATACTTACATTAGTTCCCCGATGACCTGGCACTCGTTGGACCGAATGTGAGCCAATACCACGACCTCTGTTCAGATCGCTCGTTTGGTTGTGGGGTAAAGCATCCATATCACTTATTCCCCTTTGATCAAAACGAAAAGTAGCTATAACACGCTGAAGCACCGCATCGGTCCTATAAAGTTAAGTAAAAATAAATTAGTTTAATCAAAGAGCTACAATAAGAGAAAATGCCACGAATTTTAAAAATTACAAAAAAAGAAGCAGATATCCTGACAGTTTCAAAAGTATGAGTGTAAGACAACGTCTGCCGACACCGGGTCTCGAACCCACAGACAATTCTTAAAAGTTTTTAATATTTCTAAAATCCTACTAATCCTACTGCGGTGCTGTCTTTAAATTATCGAGAAAAGTATTATTAAAGCTCCACCATATATATATATATATACCGAAATAACCACGAAGGAAACAGCATAATTAATAGCAAGTGCACTAATTTACAGCTCAAAAGGAAGATTAGCTGGGTGTCTAAGATCTCAGAGAATAATTAAAAGCAAGTACGCTAATTACAGCTCAAAAGTAAGTTTAACTGGGTGTGCTATGCTCCGTCTGCCTGCAACGGGTCTCGAACCGCAGACAATTCTTAATAGTTTTGGTAATTTTAAATCCTACCTGTACAATTTTCTGTAATTTTTTAAATTATGGTAGAAAACACTTTCAACACATGTGTAAAATCAAAAGGGTTATGTAATAAATCACTAATCATGGTTGAATGAAAACATTGTAGTTTTTCAATTTCCTGTGCGTTTAACATAGCACTGCGGAGAGACTTTCGAAGCACTATATATAGACCGAGAATAAAGCACAAACTATTTTTCAAAACAATTATTATGGCACTTATAAGTTAATTAACACTGAATGAAACGATAGTAGGATATATTATGTCCCGGTTAGGTTATATTATTATAAATGAGAAAGAGCCCTCGCCTATATATATATGTATATATATATATATATATATATATATATATATATATACATACACGTCCCGGTTAGGATATATATTATAAACGATAGTAGGATGTATTAGTCCCGGTTAGGTTATATTATTATAAACGAGAAAGAGCCCAGGCCGATATATATATATATATATTATGTCCCGATTAGGATATATTATTATAAACGATAGTAGGATACATTAGTCCCCGTTAGTTATATTGTTATAAACGAGAAAGAGTCTGGACCGATATATATATTATATATATTTATATATATATATATATATATTATATATATATTATGTCCCGGTTAGGTTATATTATTATAAACCAGAAAGAGTCCTGGGATTAATTTTTGTTGTACTGTAGAAAGCTAGGTTGGCACTTATAAGTTAACAATGAATGAACCGCAGAATATAATCACAAATTAATTACTTACATTTTAATATCGTCTTCATTGAACGGTTCTTGCATTTCGTCACAAATTTCTGAAACAACTTGCGTAGATAGAAGTTCATTCCGATCTGCAGCGTTCAAAAGGTGGAGCGCAGCTGATGGGTAGAAATCTTGATCTTCAAACAAATCGGGAGAATTGTAGAGCGATAACTGACTCATAGTGTGTATATTTGAAAAGCACTAAGCGAAAAAAAACATACAAACTGAGGCTCTGAGATGAACTGTCCCTTTTTATAAAGGGGGGTTGTGACCAACCCACAACACACGAATCGCAAGCTTCCTATTGGCTACCAGTGAATTTTGCGCGGAGCTTAACGCTTTGCACTGCATAGCAGCCAAACAGAGGTCCTGGGCTCCGCCCACAGGGATTTGATTGGCTGCCCCGTGAAGTCTGGGACGTGTCAGATAGGGCGCATTATGGTACCCCTCTAAATTAGCTTCGTAAAATTTATTATGCCCTGTAAATTAAATCGTCTGGAACTGGAAATGGTTTTAAAAAATATATCACCTCACTAAGCAACTTTTCACAAATACTCGTTTAATTATCGCTATTTAAAACTCGACCTTCTCATGGCTCGTATGCTGACCCGATGCTGACAGTCATAATTTAATGGCGCATGCCTTATCTCGAATCTTGGAAACCAGAGAAACGGCAATAAAGAATTAGATAAACAACATATATATATATATATATTTAGAAGAAATCCAATGACAAGGAGAAATGTAAATGCCATGAAAAGTCTTCTTTAATGCGCAACGTTTCGAGCAATACGCTCATCTTCAGGCTGTTTAATAACAATGTGAAATTAAAATCAATATTGAATGAAAAACAAAACAGAAAATTTCTATAACCTATTCGTAAAGACAAATTTTAAAAGACTGAGAAAAGAGGGTTAAATTCTAAGTTATACAGATTTACATATAAAAATTAAGAAGTTATTTTTAAATACATGTAGTAAATGTGGAATTAATACACTGGAAAAATTACCAATAGTACACTGGAACAATGGAACTATCTACCTTACACTGCAGTATCCGAGGCTGACTAATTTGAGCAGAGACAAAGAACGGGAAACACGAGAGATGGCGAGGGCGATTGGGGAAGGAGGGATTATAAGGAATTGGGGAAGGAGGAGGGATCATAGCAAATTGAGAGGACGGCGATGAGTCAACATTCAGACTAGGGGACAATGCTTTAATGAACAGCGATTCTAAAATTCTTAGTGAGTTGGGACAAGTATTACACCAAGAATTTAAAATTGTCTAAAGTGACATCAATTTTACATTTAATGCTGTGTTCACGAATACTCGAGGCTTCTTTAGTTTTAAAATTTACCTGTTCGGCCACTTATTCCCATATGCGAATGAAATCTAGCCCTGAGAGAGCGAACAGTGCTGCCGATGTAATTCCCAAGGAGACACCTGGGGCAGGTAAATAAATATACAACACCGCTACGCAACGAGTCAGGGGTTCGATCCTTCGCTGAGAAAAACTACCTAAAGACGTTTTATTAATAAATATGATGCGGAAATCAGTATGATAAAAAAATTTCCTTAACAATTTTGTAAATTTAAGCTTAAATTCCTTATTCAAAGGACCCATTTCAGGTACCAAGAAATATTTTATATCCTTCGGCACTGTAATACATGGAAGTTGAGGGCTATAAACATTATTTAAGAAGGATCTAATTAGTTTGTCTACATATTGAACAGGAAAACTATTATTAGTAAAGTATGATCTTAGATTATTAAATTCATCATAAGTAAGGTAAAATTAGAGGTCAAATTATATCCTCTGAACAGGAGAGTTTTAATACAAGACATCTTATAGTTGAAATCAGTAAAACTAAAAAAAATTCATGCCCAAACCAGTGAAAGTGGGTTTCCTGTAAACTGATGTAGTAATAGAATCACCGTTTTTCGAAATTAAAAGATCTAAGAAGGGGAGGGAGCCATTTTGCTCAGTTTCCATTGTATACGTTATATTGGGGTGCAAAGAATTTAGGAAGTTAAAGAATTGTTGCGCTTGTACCGCATTATCAAAGACTGCTATCGAATCATCAACGAAGCGTCGATAGAAAATTGGCTTGAGATGAGTGGGAGATTGTCTAAAAATTACACTTTCTAAATGAGTCATAAAAAAGTCAGCTGCTAACGGTCCGACTGGTGATCCCATCCCTACCCCATCAATTTGTTGGTAACCTTATTGTTGAAAGTGAAATAGCATTGTTTGAAGACCAATTCTAAAAGTTCCTTCAAATGAGACAATGAAAAACCATGAAAATTATCAACTGAGGAAAAACCCTATCTAAAATAATGGCAATAGTTTCAGATACAGGTACATTTGTGAAAAGTGACTTTACATCAAAACTGACAAAAAACTTTTTGAATCGAAGTTTTTTACCAAGGAGGTCTTTTTGGAATTCAAACGAGTTATTTATAGTGTAAGCATTTTTCGCAAAGGGGACAGGAGACGAACAACAAATTTTGCCAATTGAAAGGTGGGTAAGTTATACGAAGCTAAAATAGGACGGAGAGGTGTTCCAGCTTTATGGATTTTAGGCAGACAGTATAATTGAGCAAGATTAGCACCAGATGCGAACAACTGAGAGTAAGTATCATTTTTTATTATCTTTAAGGACTTAGTCGTGACAGAAATCTATTAACCTGGTCTTCTAACCTTACAATGACTTTATTTACAGGTTCTAGAATTTGTTTGAATTTAGTAAGATCACTTAGGATTTCATTAGTTTTGTTTATGTAGTCCGATTTATTCAAAATAACCACTCTCGTTACCCTTGTCTGGTCTAGTCACAACAATCTCCTGGTTCTTTGCCAAATTCTTAATACACTGCAAATCACTCTTCCTAAATATGAAAGATTGAAATTTAAGATTTCTAAGTTTAAGAAAAAATTCCTTGAGTTAAATTTGAGAACTGACATTTGAAATTATTGAAATCCCCCACATGGGGAACATTTTTCAAGCATTGAAAAATTTTTCGAAGTAAAGAAAAAACGAAGGCTTATATATTTGAACAACGGAAGCTTAAATTGCAACCAAGTGACAGTAAAAACTTTTCCCGAGGGGAGAGTGTGTAACTAGAAAGATTCGAAATTACCTTCTCTGAATTGAAAAAATTTGGTGAATTCATCCCA